>WNWK01000098.1:337500-475000 GCA_009830355.1 Cherax destructor | reverse complement strand
CTTTTCTCAGCATGGAGGGTGTTGAGAGGCGTGAGTGGAGGAGGAGGAGGAGGAGGAGGAGAGGACCACAGATGGGACAATCTGCCAAAATGATAAACACACATACACTAACTGTCTAGTGTCCCCCCCCCACACACGGGAAGTTACCTCACCGCAGGTGTTGTAAGACTCGTCGCCAACATATTAAAATACGTATACACAGAAAAAGAATTAAAAAAAAAAACCACAGATGTAATTTTCTATGACTCCAAGGACCCCAATGGAAATAAGTCACTGACTTTTTTGGGTTATCCTGGGTTCTCTACACATATGCTGCTATGTATGGTAATCTATGTAACTGTATTTGTGTATATCTGAATAAACTTACTCCACGTCTACTCTTCAAGCACTTGAGAATCCTACTTACAAAATAGACACCAGCACCATCCTAATAAACATTAAAAATGACCTGAAAATGACCACCCGACACCCTCTTCACTATCCCTCTTCACCATCCCTCTTCACTATCCCTCTTCACCATCCTTCTTCACTATTCCTCTTCACCATCCCTCTTCATCCCTCTTCACCAACCCTCTTCACCATCCCTCTTCACCATCCCTCACACTACACGCCTCCCATTCTGCATAACTAATACACATTTACCCCACTCTCCCTTAACCAGTACATTAACCAATCCATTACACGAACTGCATAAAGATTCAGATAAATCTGAGAAGGTAGGAGAAAGGCAATGTCTCTCGTACCATCGCCAGGAAACAAGCCACGTGGAGAAGCACTGGAGACGTGTTCTGTACGAGTATTCTTCCCTGGAAACGAACACGTTCAGATAGAAAATCTTCATCCGGAATTGAATATCGCGTGGAAAGGCCTTCATTGCATGTGATATTTAAATACTGATGCACTTTCTCAATCGTATTTACGAAAATAAGCTTTAAAAGAGCTTATTATATAGTGAAGCAACAAAGCGCTATTAGAGAGCAGATAGGTTCAATAATTCAAAACGACATTATGAAACTTCGAGGCAAGAGATGCAGTGGAAATGTGGTTAATATATTTTTGGCAAAATTTGTTAAACACCGGAACATATTGTCCACTGAAGTTGTGGTCATTGTAGACCCGAGTGTGTTCATTGTAGACCCGAGTGTGTTCATTGTAGACCCGAGTGTGCTCATTGTAGACCCGAGGGTGCTCACTGTAGACCCGAGTGTGCTCATTGTAGACCCGAGTGTGCTCACTGTAGACCCGAGTGTGCTCATTGTAGACCCGAGTGTGCTCACTGTAGACCCGAGTGTGCTCATTGTAGACCCGAGTGTGCTCACTGTAGACCGAGTGTGCTCATTGTAGACCCGAGTGTGCTCACTGTAGACCCGAGTGTGCTCATTGTAGACCCGAGTGTGCTCACTGTAGACCCGAGTGTGCTCATTGTAGACCCGAGTGTGCTCATTGTAGACCCGAGTGTGCTCACTGTAGACCCGAGTGTGCTCATTGTAGACCCGAGTGTGCTCACTGTAGACCCGAGTGTGCCTCAGTCTCTCTCCCTCTCCCTCACTCACCCTTCAACTGGAAGCAAAAAGATTTTTTTTTCTAAAAATACTTACAAATCAATTATGGAGGGTAATTAAGCAGAGAGATTACATCTGCCATACCATGGTTTATCTGGCACCGTACTTAATGGCCTCTCATGGCCACTCATCAATAGACACTCATCAATGAGCTCTCATCAACGAACAAAAAAAAGTGACGGGACGAGAATGATTATGTTAAAAATGGTGATAATAATGATTGGTGGGGATGATGATAATTCCTTAACTAAGTCTGTATTAAAGCTTGAATAGAGGAAGACTATAATAGTATGTCACGAAAACACAAAGTGAAAATTTCTGGTCTATATTGGGAAGGAATTTCAGAAGGAGAGAGAGAGAGAGCGTCCCCGTCCCCCGTCCCCCGTCCCCCGTCCCCCGTCCCCTGTCCCCCGTCCCTATCTGTCTCAGACCTGGCCTCGTGGTTGAAGGCCTGGTCAACGAGGCTGTTGCTGCTGGCTTCGGACTCTGAAAAATAGTGTTGAA
This sequence comes from Cherax destructor, assembly GCA_009830355.1. Classification (NCBI taxonomy): domain Eukaryota; kingdom Metazoa; phylum Arthropoda; class Malacostraca; order Decapoda; family Parastacidae; genus Cherax; species Cherax destructor. The sequence continues at coordinate 472,934 of WNWK01000098.1, read as the reverse complement.
TTTTCCTCTTGAAAAAACGCTTGTGATTCTGTTGGCAATTTTTCTTTTACTTAGAAGAAATTGGCTATTATTGTTGTTGTTGTAGCAGTGGTAGTCGTAGTAGTACTAGCAGTAGAAGAAATAGCAGTAGTAGTACTAGCAGAAATAGAAATAGTAATATTAGTAGTAGCAGTAGTAATAAATATACTACACACATTTATACATAATATTCATAATATATATATATATATATATATATATATATATATATATATATATATATATATATATATATATATATATATATATATATATATATATGTATGTAATGTAGGTGTATGAGGGATATACGGTGATATTCTGCTCATTAATCGTAATTGAGATTTTTAAGTCGTTCGCTTCTTAAGTAAACAGTAATGTCAGCAGTGACTGTTTACCCTTGACATCAGCTGCTGGACATCGGTGTGGTTGTCATGGTGACGGGATGTCGTGTGTGGGAGAGGGGAAGGTAAGAGGATCAACGTCTCTCTCTCTCTCTCTCTCTCTCTCTCTCTCTCTCTCTCTCTCTCTTATTAAGTCCCGAAAGACACATGCATATACACCTTCCTCTCTCTTTCCCTTCCTTCTCCCCTCCCTTGTCTCCCCTCCCCACCATGCATGTGCCACATAATTAGACGCGGGTAAACACGCCTGTCAATAAAGGAGGGAAATTGCATGAGGAAAAAAGGGGAACTTTGTTTATGTTTCAGAGACCTCTACCGGGACTCACTGGAAGTGTCCAGGTAGGTTCTCTCTCTCTCTCTCTCTCTCTCTCTCTCTCTCTCTCTCTCTCTCTCTCTCTCTGTTATGGACCATACAATTAGGGAACAGGATGAAGTTATAGCCAGCTGTGAGCTAGAGATTTCATCTAATCAATTAACTATTTCGTGGATAGTGTTATGCTGTGCGGACATGTTCCAGACTTGAGTCACTCTAGAAATGAATGATCTCAGATGAAGTGATGTTCTTGAGAAGGCTACAGACCGAGTGTAACTGCTGATTGCTGCCCGTCTTGTGGTATAGAAGCCGACTTTTCATTGTCCGTGGAGTCTAGTGTGGTACCTTGACAACACTCGTCTTGTACATAAGAGTGAGGCAACCCACATCTCTCCGGTACTGAAGGTTCTGTTGGAATGACAGATGTGTCCAAGTTGGGTCCAGGCACGAGGTGAGTCCCCTTGCTCGATTCTCCGTGTTAAGAGATATGTTCAGTGCGTAGGTGTCTTTACTGTTGAAAATTTCGTCAGTTTAACAGTCTTCTTCGATCGAAAACAGGCGATTATAACTCTGGAGGAGTAATTTTGAGGTGATCAGTCCCTCAGCCACGAAACGTTTTTGACAAAGCATTATTATTATTATTATTATTATTATTATTATGTGTTCTGTACATTAGTTTATCGGTATTGTATACCTTTTATAATGTAAATGATCTACATCACGTGTAGAAGTCGTAGATAAGACTGGAGGGAGAGAGGAGAATGAGCAGGCAATCCATGCATGTGGTGCATACTTGAGGTGTAAGACCTCAAGTCCAAGTCTCAGACAATGTCTGTGGTAAAGCACTTGGCCCTCATCACCCCAGCAACTTTAATCAGTTTCAGGAATTAAAATATCCTTCTTACTTACTAGGTAGAGTGTGGGTTAATATTCCTCTTTAACTCTCCATCTCTGGGGCCGCAACTTCCTTCTTTCCCACTTTTCCAGTTCCCTCCTTCTCTAACCCCACTTCTCCCTCTCGTCTCCCCTTCACTCGACTCCCTCTCGCTCCATCTTCAAGATTTAGCAATAACTTAACAGATATACTCTGGATTTACTGCACACATTATGACAAGATGTTTGCAATGCTGTGCATTGCGATGGTGCGTTGACGGTGGTGGTGATAGTGGTGGTGATAGTGGTGGTGATAGTGGTGGTGATAGTGGTGGTGATAGTGGTGGTAGAGATGCTGGTAGTGGTGATGGTGGTTGTGGTGGCCCCTGAGTTATTGTTGATTGATGATGAGGGTGGTGGTAGTAGTGGTGGTTATGATAGTGGTTACAGTGATGGGTAGCTCCAATTTCCTGGATAAAGAGGCTTGACAGACAGTGTAAAATACCTCCAGTGAGAAGCAGCGGAGCGATGAGTACACTGAGAGAGAACTCAATAAGTGTTAAGCGACCACGACTCTTCAACACCCTCCCTTCACGCATGAGGGGGGGGGGATTACCAAGATCCCCTGAATGTCTTCGAGAGGGAACTAGACACATTTCTCAAAAACAGTTCCTGATCAGCCTGGTTGTGGTGCATACTTGGGACTGCAGGCTGCAGGCACTAACAATTTGATCGATCAGGCCGTCAACCAGGAGGCCTGGTTTGGGGCCGGGTCTCGGGGGGCGACTCCAGGTAAAGCCCTGACCAGCTATATCTAACTAGCTTATACATGGAGCATATATATTTTGTGTGACCAATAGAAATGCGTAATTAATCACATTCAATTTTTATACCAAGAAAAACTGAATACACCACCAGTGTGCTGCTACGCTATTTTGTATGATAGTTACGTAGAGGAAACAAAAGCAAACCGTTTCCCTATCGTATTCCATTAGTGTTGATATGTGTCAGCCTGAGCTGGCAGGCTTCAGTAGAACAACATCGTCAAGTATTCCATTAAAGGTTCATGGGCTGCGACAGCTTCAAGGTTGTCCTCCCAGCAGAGCTGCAGTTACTATCACTTGAGAATTACCATCTATCATCTGATTTGAATACACGACTCGTAAGGTGTCCCGTAGCTCGATTGCTAGAGCACTCAACTCACACATTGAGGTCCGTGGTTCGATTCCCGAACGGGTGGGAACTTTAGAACATGTTTCATTTAGACACCTGCTGTCCCTGTTCACCCATCAGTAAAATGGGTACCTGGGTGTTAATGGACTGGTGTGGGTCGCATACTGGGAACAAAATTGACCTAATTTGCGGGAAATGCTCTGCATAACAAGTGGCTTTCTATATAGTAGTATGTCATTGATGTCAGCTAGGCATGTATACCTTGTACATGTACTTGTAGAAATAAAGATTATTATTATTATTATTATTATTATTATTATTATTATTATTATTATTATCAACTGGCATAGAAACATGACCAGGCTGATTACCAGGAAGAGTAATCTCAAACCTACACACTAAAGACAGAGATAAATGGTAGAAAGTGTAATATAAACCCATTGTAAAGCAGGGGCGCCGTCGGCACAATAAGAGAGCACTGTATCAACGTCCGTCAGACTTATTCTTGAACTTGCACATTCAAAACGTATCTTTCGCAGTCAAGTCAGTCAGGTGTGATTGGCAAAATTTATAACTACATATTAGCAAAAATCAGGAGCCTAATTATGTTGGTAAACTGACTAACTGTGTGGTTAAGACTCTGCCTGGCACGCCCTGTGAGGGCGCTGTAACTATTACTGACCTTGTCATCGGTGAGAGGCTGTGCGAGAATGTGAGAGAATGTGAAAGAAAGTGATTACATGAGTCCTCGAACTGTTGGTTGGGACGCTGTTATAAGCTGTGGGTACCAGGGCTGGCATACTAGGGTATTGGTACCATGGCCTTCATACCAGGGTATGGATATCAGAGTCTGGCCATTAGGGTATGGGTACCAGTGCCTGGGTACTAGGATATGGATACCAGGGCCTAGATACCAGGGCATGCTTCAAGACTCGATGTTTTGAGCAATTATTATTATTATTATTATTATTATTATTAAGTTCATGGGGAAATGGGAGGCAATCAGGTTTGATCAGAGAAAAGGGAGGAGGTATTTCCAGCTCCATTCTTCAAATCATTCTCTTTTTTTTTCGACAAACCGGCCGCATCCCACCGAGGCAGGGTGACCACCGAGGCAGGGTGACCACCGAGGCAGGGTGACCACCGAGGCAGGGTGACCACCGAGGCAGGGTGACCACCGAGGCAGGGTGACCACCGAGGCATGGTGACCACCGAGGCAGGGTGACCACCGAGGCATGGTGACCACCGAGGCAGGGTGACCACCGAGGCATGGTGACCACCGAGGCAGGGTGACCACCGAGGCATGGTGACCACCGAGGCATGGTGACCACCGAGGCATGGTGACCACCGAGGCATGGTGACCACCGAGGCATGGTGACCACCGAGGCAGGGTGACCACCGAGGCAGGGTGACCACCGAGGCAGGGTGACCACCGAGGCAGGGTGACCACCGAGGCAGGGTGACCACCGAGGCATGGTGACCACCGAGGCAGGGTGACCACCGAGGCATGGTGACCACCGAGGCATGGTGACCACCGAGGCATGGTGACCACCGAGGCATGGTGACCACCGAGGCATGGTGACCACCGAGGCAGGGTGACCACCGAGGCAGGGTGACCACCGAGGCAGGGTGACCACCGAGGCATGGTGACCACCGAGGCAGGGTGACCACCGAGGCATGGTGACCACCGAGGCATGGTGACCACCGAGGCAGGGTGACCACCGAGGCAGGGTGACCACCGAGGCATGGTGACCACCGAGGCAGGGTGACCACCGAGGCATGGTGACCACCGAGGCATGGTGACCACCGAGGCATGGTGACCACCGAGGCATGGTGACCACCGAGGCCGGGTGACCACCGAGGCAGGGTGACCACCGAGGCAGGGTGACCACCGAGGCACGGTGACCACCGAGGCATGGTGACCACCGAGGCATGGTGACCACCGAGGCATGGTGACCACCGAGGCAGGGTGACCACCGAGGCAGGGTGACCACCGAGGCAGGGTGACCACCGAGGCATGGTGACCACCGAGGCAGGGTGACCACCGAGGCATGGTGACCACCGAGGCATGGTGACCACCGAGGCATGGTGACCACCGAGGCATGGTGACCACCGAGGCAGGGTGACCACCGAGGCAGGGTGACCACCGAGGCAGGGTGACCACCGAGGCAGGGTGACCACCGAGGCAGGGTGACCACCGAGGCAGGGTGACCACCGAGGCAGGGTGACCACCGAGGCAGGGTGACCACCGAGGCAGGGTGACCTTAAAAGAAAAACGAAAGTTTCTCTTTTTAAATTTAGTAATATATACAGGAGAAGGGGTTACTAGCCCCTTGCTCCCGGCATTTTAGTCGCCTCTTACGACACGCATGGCTTACGGAGGAAGAATTCTGTTCCACTTCCCCATGGAGATAAGAGGAAATAAACAAGAACAAGATCTAGTAAGAAAATAGAAGAAACCACAGAGGGGTGTGTATATATATGCTTGTACATGTATGTGTAGTGTGACCTAAGTGTAAGTAGAAGTAGCAAGACGTACCTGAAACCTTGCATGTTTATGAGACAGAAAAAAGACACCAGCAATCCTACCATCATGTAAAACAATTACAGGCTTTCGTTGTACACTCACTTGGCAGGACGGTAGTACCTCCCTGGGCGGTTGCTGTATCATCCTACTACCTGGGATATCGTAAGAATCATAACACAAGGGTTTATAAGAATCATTCCTAAATCTTTTTTTTAATCATTCCTGAATCATTCTTAAATCATCCGAAAAAATCATAGAATCATTCCTAAATCCTTTTTAAATAGTTCTTGTAAGATTGAAAGGAAACGTAAAGAAAGAAGATCCCAGTAAAGTCTTAAAGACAGTTAGTTATCCCATCTTCAAGAAGTTCCGAAAGTGGGACCTCAACTTCATGAAGTTCCGGATGTGGGACCTCAACTTCATGAAGTTCCAGAAGTGGGACCTCAACTTCATGAAGTTCCGGAAGTGGGACCTCAACTTCAAGAAGTTCCGGAAGTGGGACATCATTTTGAGTGCGTTTCCGGAAGACCACAACTTCCTGAGTGTGTCCCAGAAGACCACAGCTTCCTGAGTGCATCCCAGAAGACCACAGCTTCCTGAGTGCGTCCCGGAAGACCACAACTTCCTGAGTGCGTCCCGGAAGACCGCAACTTCCTGAGTGCGTCCCGGAAGGCCGCAACTTCCTGAGTGCGTCCCGGAAGGCCGCAACTTCCTGAGTGCGTCCCGGAAGACCGCAACTTCCTGAGTGCGTCCCGGAAGACCACAACTTCCTGAGTGCGTCCCGGAAGACCGCAACTTCCTGAGTGCGTCCCGGAAGACCACAACTTCCTGAGTGCGTCCGGAAGACCACAACTTCCTGAGTGCGTCCCGGAAGACCACAACTTCATAAGTGCGTCCCGGAAGACCACAACTTCCTGAGTGCGTCCCGGAAGACCACAACTTCCTGAGTGCGTCCCGGAAGACCACAACTTCCTGAGTGCGTCCCGGAAGACCACAACTTCCTGAGTGCGTCCCGGAAGACCACAACTTCCTGAGTGCGTCCCGGAAGACCACAACTTCCTGAGTGCGTCCCGGAAGACCACAACTTCCTGAGTGCGTCCCGGAAGACCACAACTTCCTGAGTGCGTCCCGGAAGACCACAACTTCCTGAGTGCGTCCCGGAAGACCACAACTTCCTGAGTGAAGTTTCACTCTCTTAATAAGAGTATTACCGGGTAATTGAGTCTCAACCTAACTATCTTCTATAATAATTAACACAAGCTTGCACTCGATACCACAGTAATTATCATTACGCTAATGAATATTAATTACGCCCTTGATTAAAAACTAATTACGACTGCTTCTAAACTGTCTTATCTTAGCGGTTATATTAACTCTTAAGTAGTGTGTCATTATCGTTAAATCCACGATATAATATATAATCCATGATATAATATATAATTGACGATATAATATATATAATCCACGATATAATACACAACGGGCAATATTTACTATAATTATTATTAAAATTCCACAGGATTTAGAGTTTGGTCTATGACTAGTACCGTACTAGTGATGGACGTCTAATACAGAGTCTACCTTCCTCTACTCGTGAAGGCACACAGCTTCAAGATTAGGACTGAAGAAGTTACTCGTGGCGAAACGTTTCCTCTGTCCTGAACTGTCCATGAGTGTCTTTTTCCACATTTTGTTGATATCAGCAAATCATTCTTCACTTTACGTACTTGCTTTAAATTCTGCATAACTGAAAAACGTTACTGACCTTAGTTACAATGTGCTGATGCTGCGAGACAAGAGTGAGAAATTTTAAGATACAAGTGTGAGTATAAGGAGACTAGAGGCAGGAGTGACCGCTGGTGAGTATAAGGAGACTAGAGCAGGAGTGACCGCTGGTGAGTATAAGGAGACTAGAGGCAGGAGTGACCGCTGGTGAGTATAAGGAGACTAGAGGCAGGAGTGACCGCTGGTGAGTATAAGGAGACTAGAGGCAGGAGTGACCGCTGGTGAGTATAAGGAGACTAGAGGCAGGAGTGACCGCTGGTGAGTATAAGGAGACTAGAGGCAGGAGTGACCGCTGGTGAGTATAAGGAGACCAGAGACAGGAATGACCGCTGGTGATGTGGAGACCTTATGTTGTTAATGCCAGACTGTCTGAACATTTGTGTCTGCTTGCCCAGCCAAGTGTAATGCGAGATTAACATACACCGCGTAGTGTGTCGCCCAGATGTGGTAGGCGTCAGTGAAGGCAGGGTTAGTAGGGCTCCAGGTGTAGCCTCGTTTATGTTTACACGTTTATGTCTTGAAATAACAGAGGCTGAGAGGGCTTTTCACTGACACAGTGAGAAACATTCTCACAGTTACTTGACAGAAACACTCGTGGTGGTCTCACCAGTGTTTAGTACTTACGTGCAGTTTACCTGGTGTCTCTTCCGAAGGCAACCCCCCTCCTCCCGCGGCCTGGTCACAGACCAGACCTGGTTGCTGGCCTGATCTATCAAGCTGTTAGTGTCCGCCACCCACAGTCCAAAGTCTGCACCATAACCCGGCTGATCTTATATAAGTATAAATGAGCTGACACAAAAATAGGTTTGGCTGCCCTCGAAGACGATTAATGGTCAAATATAGTTGTTTCCTGGAGACGGTATGCTTTAGGGCAAACGAGAGTGAGAGATAGTCCTCTTATCTCACTTCTTCACATTGTCTCTAAGAGACTCTAACTATACAGTGAGAACCTAAGATAGAGAGAGTGCTCTAGGCTTTAACCTCCGTCACATCAATCCCACACCGTCACATCAATCCCACACCGTCACATCAATCCCACACTGGTTCCCGTCTGATTATGCAGCTGTCCGCCATGTGAAGCTGGACCGGCTGGGATTACAGCTCAGATGGCACACAATAACAGCCAACATACGCAACTCCGGCATGGCGGACTAGTACATGGATGGTTCACTGGGATGGTTCACTGGAACCTGACTTGTGACTGAGGTGAAGAACGCTGTGGGAGGACCATACACACATGTGATATAACACTGGGAGAAGGGGAGGAGAGGTGGGTGGCAGGAGACACAGTGAGGTGGGTTCACACTGGCAGTGGGCACTGTTACCTGGAGTCTACCTGGAGGGCATTCCGGGGATCAAGACCCCCGCGGCCCGGCCCACCACCAGCCCTCCAGGTGGATCAGGACCTGATCAACCAGGCTGGGAAGACACATTCTTTGCTTCCTTCGTCGTGACCCCAAGACAAACTATTACGTAGCGCCTGAGCGGCTAGTTTACCGTGCACCCTCATGCTAAGCCTACCAGCGGTATGACACAGCTCACCCTGGGTCTTTGTCACATCCCACTGGACATAGTGACAGACTTCCTTAAGACATCACAATCGCTTCAGACATTACAATCCTCTCGTACATAACGTACAGTCAACAGTGTACGACATGTGGATACAATCACGGCAAATATTCCTACATCTAACCACCACCATTACAATCGTTGGTCATTTAACACTCACCACTACAATCATTGGTCATTTAACATACCACTACAATCATTGGTCATTTAGCAGACTCTTCACTACAATCATTGGTCATTTAATAGACTCTCCACTACAATCATTAGTCATTTAACCGGCTACAATCTCGTTAAATATCGCCTCATTAATCTTTTCGGGGTGGGAAATGCAGACACAATCACAACATTTCAGATATCACGTCATTAACATTCTTTTGACATGTATTTCCTCCCTTATCCTCTCTCTCTCTCTCTCTCTCTCCTCTTGACTCAATCTCGTCCCCTTACTTCCTGTCCTCCCCTACCCCTCCCCTACATCCCCTCCCCTCTCCACCTCTTCTTATTTATGGTCTGGCTCTCAAGTGATTTGAGAACAGAGGCTGCCAACATTAAACTCATATCAGAGGATAATGTACGAGTGTTGGAGCAGTGTGTTGGAGCAGTGTTGGAGCAGTGTGTTGGAGCAGTGTGTTGGAGCAGTGTTGGAGCAGTGTGTTGGAGCAGTGTTGGAGCAGTGTGTTGGAGCAGTGTTGGAGCAGTGTGTTGGAGCAGTGTTGGAGTAGTGTTGGCGCAGTGTGTTGGCGCAGTGTGTTGGAGCAGTGTTGGAGCAGAGTGTTGGAGCAGAGTGTTGAAGCAGTGTTGGAGCAGAGTGTTGGATCAGTGTGTTGGAGTAGTGTCCTTCCCCTTCACTGTCATTTTCCCCTCTCTCTCTCTCATCTCTTACCCTTTCTACAAGGAAGAGAAGAGGGAATTGTAACTACTGACCTTAGTTACAATGTGCTGATGCTGCGAGACAAGAGTGAGAAATTTTAAGATACAAGTGTGAGTATAAGGAGACTAGAGGCAGGAGTGACCGCTGGTGAGTATAAGGAGACTAGAGGCAGGAGTGACCGCTGGTGAGTATAAGGAGACTAGAGGCAGGAGTGACCGCTGGTGAGTATAAGGAGACTAGAGGCAGGAGTGACCGCTGGTGAGTATAAGGAGACTAGAGGCAGGAGTGACCGCTGGTGAGTATAAGGAGACTAGAGGCAGGAGTGACCGCTGGTGAGTATAAGGAGACTAGAGGCAGGAGTGACCGCTGGTGAGTATAAGGAGACCAGAGACAGGAATGACCGCTGGTGATGTGGAGACCTTATGTTGTTAATGCCAGACTGTCTGAACATTTGTGTCTGCTTGCCCAGCCAAGTGTAATGCGAGATTAACATACACCGCGTAGTGTGTCGCCCAGATGTGGTAGGCGTCAGTGAAGGCAGGGTTAGTAGGGCTCCAGGTGTAGCCTCGTTTATGTTTACACGTTTATGTCTTGAAATAACAGAGGCTGAGAGGGCTTTTCACTGACACAGTGAGAAACATTCTCACAGTTACTTGACAGAAACACTCGTGGTGGTCTCACCAGTGTTTAGTACTTACGTGCAGTTTACCTGGTGTCTCTTCCGAAGGCAACCCCCCTCCTCCCGCGGCCTGGTCACAGACCAGACCTGGTTGCTGGCCTGATCTATCAAGCTGTTAGTGTCCGCCACCCACAGTCCAAAGTCTGCACCATAACCCGGCTGATCTTATATAAGTATAAATGAGCTGACACAAAAATAGGTTTGGCTGCCCTCGAAGACGATTAATGGTCAAATATAGTTGTTTCCTGGAGACGGTATGCTTTAGGGCAAACGAGAGTGAGAGATAGTCCTCTTATCTCACTTCTTCACATTGTCTCTAAGAGACTCTAACTATACAGTGAGAACCTAAGATAGAGAGAGTGCTCTAGGCTTTAACCTCCGTCACATCAATCCCACACCGTCACATCAATCCCACACCGTCACATCAATCCCACACTGGTTCCCGTCTGATTATGCAGCTGTCCGCCATGTGAAGCTGGACCGGCTGGGATTACAGCTCAGATGGCACACAATAACAGCCAACATACGCAACTCCGGCATGGCGGACTAGTACATGGATGGTTCACTGGGATGGTTCACTGGAACCTGACTTGTGACTGAGGTGAAGAACGCTGTGGGAGGACCATACACACATGTGATATAACACTGGGAGAAGGGGAGGAGAGGTGGGTGGCAGGAGACACAGTGAGGTGGGTTCACACTGGCAGTGGGCACTGCTACCTGGAGTCTACCTGAGGGCATTCCGGGGATCAAGACCCCGCGGCCCGGCCCACCACCAGCCCTCCAGGTGGATCAGGACCTGATCAACCAGGCTGGGAAGACACATTCTTTGCTTCCTTCGTCGTGACCCCAAGACAAACTATTACGTAGCGCCTGAGCGGCTAGTTTACCGTGCACCCTCATGCTAAGCCTACCAGCGGTATGACACAGCTCACCCTGGGTCTTTGTCACATCCCACTGGACATAGTGACAGACTTCCTTAAGACATCACAATCGCTTCAGACATTACAATCCTCTCGTACATAACGTACAGTCAACAGTGTACGACATGTGGATACAATCACGGCAAATATTCCTACATCTAACCACCACCATTACAATCGTTGGTCATTTAACACTCACCACTACAATCATTGGTCATTTAACATACCACTACAATCATTGGTCATTTAGCAGACTCTTCACTACAATCATTGGTCATTTAATAGACTCTCCACTACAATCATTAGTCATTTAACCGGCTACAATCTCGTTAAATATCGCCTCATTAATCTTTTCGGGGTGGGAAATGCAGACACAATCACAACATTTCAGATATCACGTCATTAACATTCTTTTGACATGTATTTCCTCCCTTATCTCTCTCTCTCTCTCTCTCTCCTCTTGACTCAATCTCGTCCCCTTACTTCCTGTCCTCCCCTACATCCCCCTCCCCTCTCCACCTCTTCTTATTTATGGTCTGGCTCTCAAGTGATTTGAGAACAGAGGCTGCCAACATTAAACTCATATCAGAGGATAATGTACGAGTGTTGGAGCAGTGTGTTGGAGCAGTGTTGGAGCAGTGTGTTGGAGCAGTGTGTTGGAGCAGTGTTGGAGCAGTGTTGGAGCAGTGTGTTGGAGCAGTGTTGGAGCAGTGTGTTGGAGCAGTGTTGGAGTAGTGTTGGCGCAGTGTGTTGGCGCAGTGTGTTGGAGCAGTGTTGGAGCAGAGTGTTGGAGCAGAGTGTTGAAGCAGTGTTGGAGCAGAGTGTTGGATCAGTGTGTTGGAGTAGTGTCCTTCCCCTTCACTGTCATTTTCCCCTCTCTCTCTCTCATCTCTTACCCTTTCTACAAGGAAGAGAAGAGGGAAATGAGCAAGAAGAGGACGTAGAAAATGAAGAGGAAACGAGCAAAGAATGAGAAGATAACAAAGAGAATGAAATACACGAATAGGAGGGAGAAAAAAAAGAATAGGAAGAGAAGAAGAAAGAGTGTCTTGAACATAGGTCATGATGCACAAAGGGAAGCATGTAGCATGTAGCAGCCACTTGCGACTTCTCTCCAGTATATATTCTGTTGTTTGCGATGTTATTCTGTTTTTCTCAACCCTGGTTCCTATTCTCGGGTCCTCTTCACTTGAGTGATTCCATCTCTCAGTGTGTATACACCGAGAATTTAATCCCTAACTTGGGGATAAAAGTTTTCTTGTCTGCTGGTGAGAAGGTCAGGTGCACCTTAATGACCTTCGTGTAGTTGAATGGTTTATAAGCTTCATTAACCACTAACCTGATTCCATTAGTTTCCTCTTCCGCCTTCAGGGCTTAATTGCTGGTACTCCGTTACCAGTCTTCTCTCTCACTCTCACTGTCTGCCTCCTTATTTAATTACTTTCCCCTTATTGGTATTAAATTCCGTCATCCACCTACCATCCTTGTGACTGATCTTCATTTTCACTGTCCATGTTCCTTGTTCTCGTTTCCCGCATGTCAAATAATCTCTCCTTATCTACTCTGTGCATTCCTTTGAGCATCGTTTACGTTGTGATCATGTCTCCCCTTGTGCTTCTTCACGCTTAGGTCACTAGGTTCACTTACTTTAGTTATCCTAATAGTGAATCTTTCTTAGTTCCGGTTCTAGTTCGGTTGGGAATGTCTGGTGTTTGACCAGATGTGCGTGTGTTTATTCTTGTGTTTGTTTGTTTGTGTGTGTGTTTCTGTGTGTATTATGTTGTGCGCATGTGTGTGTCTGTGTGATATCCATATAAATAATTATTAATAATAATATTATTAATATTATTAATAATATGTAATTAGCATTAACAAGAGCATCCTCCCCTCAGATAATTTTCAAGAGTAGTTCACTGGTGTTAAACACCGGTTACACGTCCTGTACTACAACACACACACACACACACACACACACACACACACACACTGCCTTAAATTCCGTTATGACGAAAATTTGAGAAAGATGCAGCCGGGAGAACAAGCTGCCTCCAGAGCTTTTATGAATTTCCCAGACGTGGGGCCATTTTGCTTCTCGTTTTTATATATATAACCGCATATTTTTCTCTCCCGACAGACACGACTCATGAGAAGTGCTGGAAGCGGATGATGGACGCTACTTAGAAGTTCCCAGGACGCTCGTAGGACGCCCATATGGCGTCTACTGGCCGCTTGCTGGACGTCCTCCTTCACCCTTGGCAGCTGTCTATTTCCAAGTAACTATGAGGCCAAGAGATGGGCGTGGGATCAAACGCCTCCAATCCTGCGGGTGCACAGCGTTTGCCGAGCCTCTTCGCAAGCCCACGCCCACGAGAACACCTGTCCAGAGGACCTGGTGCCTCGCAAGGAGTCTCTGGCTCATGGCTTCGAACTCCTGTTCCTGCGAAAACATTGCAAAACCGACTGCCGGAGCCATGTCCGCTGAGAGACATGTTTCGTGCCGTGACCTGACTGAGTTGCCAGTCCACAGAGTGTCGGGAACTCCCAAACCGACGGCGCAGACACCTAAAGCTAGACGAACCTCAAAACCTCTGACGTGCGGAGAAGAATCGGCGGAAACTTCGAACACGGTCGTGACGGCGAGGTTGGGGCAACGGGCGCAGTTGCGTCGCCGCCGCTATAGTTCGTGGCGAGCGCTGAGCCTGCTGGTGTTGCTCGCTGCTGTGTTGCGCCCTGTGTTGGCCTGCCCCGCGGCCTGCACCTGCACCACACTCTCCACCTCCTCCAGAGTGCCGGGGATCAAGGAGAACCGCAGAGCCAAGGGCGGAGTGAGAATGGCTTGCGTTGGGGCTGGACTGACAGCCGCTCCTCGGCCCCACCTCAACCACACCCTCGACCCAGCCTCAGTCACCAGGATGTGAGTATCTTAACACGTCTGAAATCTTAGATTATACATGGAGTGTACCTGGAGAGGGTTTCGGGGGTCAACGCCCCCGCGGTCCAGTCTGTGACCAGGCCTCACGGTGGATCAGGACCTGATCAACCAGGCTGTTACTGTTACATCTCCATAACAGCATCATGTAGATTAGCTACATGAAATCATTTTAAGACGTGAAACGACTCTTACTATCGTCTTAAAGACGTAGTAACTATGCCAGGTGGAGTCTGGTAAAGAGCCGCTGTTACTTCTGTTATCCTGTTGTCTTTATCTTCTGTGCCGCTGCTGCTGCAGGTACTTTGCCTCGCTTACATTGCTAGAATTGGGTAAATCTGCATAATTTGCATTAGCCTGGGCAATCCTGGGCAATTCTGACCTTACGAATTGTGATATAATGTACACAGAAGAGAGTGGTGTGGCACAGAGTGTGGAGAGTGGTGTGGCACAGAGTGGGGAGAGAGGTGTGGCACAGAGTGTGGAGAGAGGTGTGGCACAGAGTGTGAGAGAGGTGTGGCACAGAGTGTGGAGAGAGGTGTGGCACAGTGTGGAGAGAGGTGTGGCACAGAGTGTGGAGAGAGGTGTGGCACAGAGTGTGGAGAGAGGTGTGGCACAGAGTGTGGGAGAGAGGTGTGGCACAGAGTGTGGAGAGAGGTGTGGCACAGAGTGTGGAGAGGTGTGGCACAGAGTGTGGAGAGAGTGTGGCACAGAGTGTGGAGAGAGGTGTGGCACAGAGTGTGGAGAGAGGTGTGGCACAGAGTGTGGAGAGAGGTGTGGCACAGAGTGTGGAGAGAGGTGTGGCACAGAGTGTGGAGAGAGGTGTGGCACAGAGTGTGGAGAGAGGTGTGGCACAGAGTGTGGAGAGAGGTGTGGCACAGAGTGTGGAGAGAGGTGTGGCACAGAGTGTGGAGAGAGGTGTGGCACAGTGTGTGGAGAGAGGTGTGGCACAGAGTGTGGAGAGGTGTGGCACAGAGTGTGGAGAGGTGTGGCACAGAGTGTGGAGAGTGGTGTGGCATTGTGTGGAGAGTGGTGTGGCACAGAGTGTGGAGAGAGATGTTGCACAGAGTGTGGAGAGTGGTGTGGCACTGTGTGGAGAGTGGTGTAGCACTGTGTGGAGAGAGGTGTGGCACTGTGTGGAGAGTGGTGTGGCACTGTGGAGAAAGGTGTGGCCACATCTTGCTCACTTGGTGGCGGACTCAGTTCACACACTTAGGAACCGGGGTTCGATCCCCGGTACGAGCAGAAACGTTGGGCATGTTTCCTTGCCCCTGCTGCCGATGTTCACTTAGCAGTAAGTAGGTACCTGGTTGTTAGTTACCTTCCCCTTGCTGCCCCTGTTCACCTAGCAGTAAGTAGGTACCTGGGTGTCCCATTGGAAATAAGCCAGTCTGATGACACGGGCTTTACTGGGTTTACCTGGGTTACTAACCCCGGGGTTAGTAACCCAGGTTAACCCAAGAAGTTAGTTGGTTAATGGGGTGGGGAGGGGTTTAAAGCCTATCTACTACACGAGGTTCATTAAGGCTACACGTCACCTGTTCACAGCCAGAATACTTTAATACCTGAATTACAAGGAGAGATATACTGTACATCTCTCTGTGTATGTATATACACCTGTGAGACATACGTGGGTATACGAGAATATACGAGAGTATATTCTCGTCACGTTTAAGAAAGCTTAAAAAAATCGTAGAGAAGATCAGCGCCGGGAAGACCAGAGGCTCCAGGGTTATTACTAACAAACACAATCACAAACAATTGCAAACAAATACAAGCAATTACAAACAAATGCAAACAATTACAAACTAATATAAACAATTACAAAAAAATACAATTACAAATATAAATTGCAAACAAAAACAATCAATTACAAATGCAAACTAATACAAACAATTAAAAGTTAATACAAACAAAAACTAATACAAACAATTACAAACAAATACAAACAATTACAAATACACTTACAAACAGAAACAAACAATTGCAAAGTTTCCTCTTCTCTCGCGGAGAAATTTAAGGGCTGGTGGAGGTGCGTGAGCGCGCGCGCGCTCACTACCCTCAGGATTTGGTACTGTAGGTCTCTTGATCCAAGGAACTGAAGCTGCTTCCTCTTCCCTCTCGTTCCTCAGTATAGGATGCCCTCCCCCCACACACACACATGCTACGCTCGCATATACAACAGGCCTAGTGTCTAATCGACATGTACCTTGGACAAAATGGTAACTAACTTACACACACACACACACACACACACACACACACACACACACACACACACACACACACCTGATGCTATTTACATACACGCCAACACTAACGACCTTGTTATCCGCCTCTGCTAACTACCGTCACCAATTACCCTTAGAGCTCCCCTGATGGACGCTCATGGAGGAATAGAAATTGGAAGGAGGGACAGAGACAGAGAGAGAGAAGGAAGAGGGAAGAAGAATTACATAAAAAAAGAGTTTTCGGCAGTGAAAAACAATCGTGTGTGTGTGTGTGTGTGTGTGTGTGTGTGTGTCACCGCCTGGTCGACCTATTTACATTAACTTTGTTGGGTCTATTTAGGCAAGGATAGTGCCATTGAAGGATAGTGCCACTGAAGGATAGTGCCACTGAAGGATACAGCCACTGAAGGATAGTGCCACTGAAGGATAGTGCCACTGAAGGATACAGCCACTGAATGATAGTGCCACTGAAGTATAGAGCCACTGAATGATAGTGCCACTGATTGAAAGTGCCACTAAAATGTCTCATCGGAGGCTCGGGGTGCCTGGGATAGACAGAACAAGGTCAGGTCAGCCTGGGTCACCTGTATAATAAACAGAACCGCGTTCTTAATAAGTTTCTAGGCAGCATTCCATACATGACATACAAGAAATACTGTGACGAGTGACCTTGAGGGCAGACAAGTGTTATGGTCACTCACGTACGATGTGACCTAAAATGACCCGGTTAAGTCAATGTGGCGTATATCCAGGTCTTTTGTTTCTGCTTAGCCTAAGTATTCAGAAAAAAAATAGTACGACATTCACGTAAGTTATCGTATACAGTAGCCTCTCTTATAAATGTTCTCTGCATAATGCCATTTTTTTTGAAAATGCGATTGTAAAAGTACGTTCAGAATTAAATAGCATTTTAGAAAGGCCTTCATAGTGTGTTATATTCATTTTTTTATATATATATTTTTTTTTTTTTCATTTTTTTGTTAAAGTTGCATAATGAAAAATTACTGTACGTATATTTAACAGGCATTAAAGAAATGCCATTAAGTGTATAAGAGGTGTGGCAGCTGGTGTCCTAGGTGTGACAGCTGGTGTCCTAGGTGTGACAGCTGGTGTCCTAGGTGTGGCAGCTGATGTCCTAGGTGTGGCAACTGGTGTCCTAGGTGTGGCAGCTGGTGTCCTGGGTGTGGCAGCTGATGTCCTAGGTGTGGCAACTGGTGTCCTAAGTGTGGCAACTGGTGTCCTAAGTGTGGCAGCTGGTGTCCTAAGTGTGGCAACTGGTGTCCTAAGTGTGGCAGCTGGTGTCCTAAGTGTGGCAACTGGTGTCCTAAGTGTGGCAGCTGGTGTCCTAAGTGTGGCAGCTGGTGTCCTAAGTGTGGCAGCTGGAGACGTGATGATGTAGCTTCTGAGATCACAGATTCCGTCTCACCTTGCACCTCAGTTCAACAGTGGAAACCGCTGACACAGACAACTCTGCGACCGGGCTGAAGTATGGCACAGTGATGGCCGAGCCTCAGAGCGACAAGTCTCACATTGGTAAAAGAGAGGAAGATAAGGAAGAAAAATATAAAGCCTCGCTTCGTTCCCTTTTTCTTCCCCCCCCCCGGGAAAAAAAAAAAAAGCTCTGAACGCGTCGAACCGTCGTCGATACGACCCACATCTTGCCTCCCCCTCCGCCTGCCAGACACTCGTTATCTCGCGGGTATCAGCAGACATGTCCACTGCTGTCTCGCTGCCCAAATGCCATAAGTAGTGACCCTCCAGACAAAGGGCAAAGGATGGTGGCGGTCGAGGTGGTCTGCTCTGACTCGCTCATGGGTAGATGAGCTCTCTCGCCCTCTTGTTGATGTTAGTTTGTTCCTTGGAGAAAACAATTGGTGAAGACATGACACAATTTGCGGAAGAATTTTTTTTTTTAACTGTGTTTTGATTTGCATAGATCTTTATCAGTATCATTATATTAATTGTATGCAACACTGACAAGTAGATATGTAAGGAGCATGTGCAACGATATTGATAATAAAGATACCCAGCCGTTGCACGTGTGTCTCACTCATCTACTTTATTAGTATTGCCGCAGTAAAAGCTTGCTCTGCAACACGTGCTGTTCTTTATACTGTTGACAGACTGTGAGGCGTTTACATTTTCCTACAACAATTTAGCAAGAAGGTTGATACTTGGGTCATTTAATTTCTGGATCTTAAAAAAAGGTCGCGTGAGATTCCAAGACAGGTGAGCCAAATAGCGGTATTTACATCAAAAGAGTCAGTATAGAGAGAGAGCGAGAGACTGAATCCAAGGGTCTCCGATCCTACTGAGACGAGTGGTACTGATGACTCAAGTCCCCATTCTTATTGAGTTTAGCTTCTTCCCTGTGATCAACAGCACTGCCGTTTTTAACCAACACTCAAAAGAATATGTGTCAGCCAGTAGGCTACTCTTTATCCGGGGAGAAATTGTGATTCCATCCGGGCAGTTAGTAGGATTACCTGGACTGTGAGATACTAGGGATCGGGGTTCCCTCTCATCTGGGTACTCATCTGTAGCATCAAGCATCCATCTTGAAAGAAATAAACTAGTATTTAGTGTGAATAGAGGAAGCAAGGTGGAGAGCCATTGCAATTAACTGAAATGTGTCACAGTGTCAAAAGTGGAACTGCTAAGAAGAAATCCCCAGAGTAACGTGCACTCAAGGCTAAGACAAGAACTTTCCAAGTTGAATGATGCGGTCTCGAGCACAGCTTCATACATATAGCTTTTCTGTAATGAGGTTGTCCCATCTGGAATGTTTAGAGGCAAGTGCAACTGGAGTCTTGAGAATTTCTCCACTCAGTGGTGCCTTTAGTGAAGCTTGAGTCTTGCACTCCTGCTAAATCACCCAGGTGGTCTGGTAGAATTTGCTTTGCCAGTTCATTGGATGCTATGGAGGCAGCTGGTATTCCCGGTCCACCTCGTCTGGCAGTGATGCTTGCATTTATTGTTTGTTATGAAGGGAAAGATTATGGACCTTTTCTAACATGGACTTTAGAAGTATATAATTTTCCCTTAGTTTGGGATTGATGATGAGTGGGAACCATTGTAAAGAGTATACGAGCTTCGGGAGGAACACTGTAAGCATCTGGTAAGTAGGTAGAAGGCATCATGCCCATCACTGTCTCTAGGTCAGATTTTTTACCCCCTAAAATCAGGTTGTTAGCACTGTAACCGAGAGGAGTACCAAGGAGAGTACTGTCGGCTAGATCGATGGCTTGCGTTCCTTACACAGCAACCTTGAGTTGGTCAATGTTCTGTTGATTGTGGGAAGCTGCTTCTCATTTGCAAGGGTTTAGGGAAAGTCCTAAATTCTCTAAAGGCTTTCTTTTTTATTTTCCCCAATGTCCTCATCAATGTGAAGTAGAGTGGCATCATCCAGGAAACACGTGTTGAACTCAGTGGATAACCTTCATGTGACTTTCTTAATGACTAGGCAAAAAAGGAGCATTAATCTTGTCTTCATCATGGAAGGAATTTTGAGATGGCAGGGTAACTCGACTGGATGAATGAATAGACGGGAGTACTCGAAGGACGGCTTGGATTACACCATCCATTCTGACTAAGTTGAAAGCTAATTATATATATATATATATATATATATATATATATATATATATATATATATATATATATATATATAAATTTGCTGGAATAATACGTGAATATACATGTCTTAAGAATCCTTGTAAACCACGAACATTTTTATTTATATATCATTTTTATGTTGCATGAAGGCGTGTGGTTCGTTGCAACCCCTGGAGAGTCCAGAATCCAGTAAACTAAAATGTAAACCTTTGGGCTGAGGAAGCAGTACTATGGGCAGAGACAAACTGACAGCCAGCAAAATACGAAGGATCACTCATTGTTCATTAAGATAATTTTAAGATAATCCAGTTAAAAGCGAAAGTTCACATAATGGTCATCAGAGTTGAGTCTTGGAGGTGACGAGTGCGTTGTATGCACTTTTAAATGTCTGGTCGGGATGGCTGGTTGCTTTCTTAATGGGGTTTAAAGACTCTCAACTAAACGAGGGTCATTAAGGCTGCATGCAACCAGCTCACCACTAGTCAGGAATAGTTTAAATCCCTAAAATAGGGATTAAAGCAAACTCAGTATATATACACACTGAGAGACATACACCTCATGTTGTGTATATCCTTGGGTGATGTTCTGGCTGGATGAGTTATCGGAGAATCGTGATGTCTTGATCCTTCTGGGGAAAAAAACAAAGAGGAAACAAATGATAGGGTATATGTGGTGGTGGGAGGGACGCGCCGTAGTAAACAATAGCTGCTACCTAGACAAGCCGGTCAAGGTCTTCCAGATAAAGTTATATATGAATCTGCTGTCTGCAACTGGGTAAGATTTTTTTTTTTTTTTTTTTTTGGGGGGGGGAAGCTGCTTGCACAGTTTTGATTTTCCTCTGATTTATGGAAGATTCCATTTTATTTTTATTTTTTTTCACTATTGGTCGTTTTCCACCAGTTACTTTGATTTAATAGCTGTTTTTTACAAATATCATAATATATATATATATATATATATATATATATATATATATATATTCTTAGGCTAGTTATTCGAGTGATTGGCTTGTGTTTATTTTCCAGGCTGGATATGACCCCTACGGGTTTAGCTGTGACTTGATAACGGACCAAAACATTTAGAGTTCCCTATACAAAGTCTTATTTTTTTGTGAATTGTTGCAACAATGATATTGAGGGTCGTTGTCTGTACTGTTCAGCATGTTGCTGTTGTTGCTGATGTTGTTGCTGCTGCTGTTGTTCTTGCTGCTGCTGCTGTTGTTGCTGTTGCTACTGCTGCTGCTGTTGCTACTGTTTCTGCTGCTGCTGCTGCTGCTGCTGCTGTTGCTACTGTTGCTGCTGCTGCTGCTGTTGCTACTGTTGCTACTGTTGTTGCTACTGTTGCTACTGTTGTTGCTACTGTTGCTGCTACTGTTGCTACTGTTGCTACTGTTGCTACTGTTGTTGCTACTGTTGCTGCTACTGCTGCTGCTGCTGTTGCTACTGTTGCTGCTACTGCTGCTGCTGCTGTTGTTGCTACTGTTTCTGCTGCTGCTGCTTGTTGCTGCTTGCTCTGCTGTTAAGTTGCGCGCTACTGTTGCTCTGTTCCTGCTGTGCTGCTACTGTTGTTGCTACTGTTGCTGCTGCACTGTTGCTGCTGCTACGTTGCTGCTGCTACTGTTGCTGCAGTCAGTGCTACCGTTGCTACTGTTGCTGCACTGTTGTTGATGCACTGTTGCTGCTGCTACTGTTGCTACTGTTGCTGCTACTGTTCTACTGCTACTGTTGCACTGTTCTGCTGTTGCTCTACTGTTGTTGCTACTGTTGCTGCTGCTACTGTTGCTGTTGCTACTGTTGCTGCTGCTACTGTTGCTCTGTTCCTGCTGTTGCTGCTACTGTTGTTGCTACTGTTACTGTTGCTACTGTTGCTACTGTTGCACTGCTACTGTTGTGCTGCTACTGTTGCTACTGTTGCTGCTACTGTTGCTACTGTTGGCTACTGTTGCTGCTACTGTTGCTACTGTTGCTACTGTTGCTGCTACTGTTGCTGCTGTACTGTTGCTACTGTTGTTGCTACTGTTGCCTGCTACTGTTGCTACTGTTGTTGCTACTGTTGTTGCTACTGTTGCTGCTACTGTTGCTGCTACTGTTGCTACTGTTGCTACTGTTGCTGCTACTGTTGCTACTGCTACTGTTGCTACTGTTCCTGCTGTTGCTGCTACTGTTGTTGCTACTGTTGCTGCTGCTACTGTTGCTGTTGCTACTGTTGCTGCTGCTACTGTTGCTACTGTTCCTGCTGTTGCTGCTACTGTTGTTGCTACTGTTGCTACTGTTGCTACTGTTGCTGCTACTGTTGCTACTGCTACTGTTGCTGCTGCTACTGTTGCTACTGTTGCTGCTACTGTTGCTACTGTTGCTGCTACTGTTGCTGCTACTGTTGCTACTGTTGCTACTGTTGCTGCTACTGTTGCTGCTGCTACTGTTGCTACTGTTGTTGCTACTGTTGCTGCTGCTACTGTTGCTACTGTTGTTGCTACTGTTGTTGCTACTGTTGCTGCTACTGTTGCTGCTGCTACTGTTGCTACTGTTGCTGCTACTGTTGCTACTGTTGCTGCTACTGTTGCTGCTACTGTTGCTTCACACGCTCTCACCTCAGCTTGCTAACTTTACTTGTAGCTCACCTGTGTGTACTCACCTATTTGTGGTTGCAGGGAGTCGAATCATAGCTCCTGGCCCCGCCTCTTCGTTGTTCGCTACTAGGTTCACTCTCTTCCTTCTCCATGAGCTTTATCGAACCTCTTCTTAAAGCTGTGTATGGATCCTGCCTCTGCTTCAGATTGATCAAGACTAAGGGGACTGATCCCCTTAACAACTGGGGGACTGATTGCCTCATCCTCCGCCGTCTCCAGTATATAATCTCTGCAGCGAACTGAAAAAGCCAGTAGTTGACGAAACCTTTTCCTAATAAAGACACCAAGGTACTGCATATGTACTCACCTTGCGGCAGTTTTGCCTGTGTGCCCTGCGGCAGTTTTGCCTGTGTGCCCTGCGGCAGTTTTGCCTGTGTGCCCTGCGGCAGTTTTGCCTGTGTGCCCTGCGGCAGTTTTCCCTTGTGCCCTGCGGCAGTTTTGCCTGTGTGCCCTGCGGTAGTTTTCCCTTGTGCCCTGCGGCAGTTTTGCCTGTGTGCCCTGCGGCAGTTTTGCCTGTGTGCCCTGCGGCAGTTTTTCCTTGTGCCCTGCGGCATTGTTCATTGGTATTAATTTCTCAGTTTACTTCACTGGTTCTCACTGAGCGAGAACAATTAGGTCATTTGAAGGAGTGGGAGTCTCTCAGATATTGTAGCAGTGACCATCCCCCGGGATGCGACCCACAACAGTCGACTAACACCCAAGTGCCTACTTACTGCTAGGTGAACAGAGGCAACGGGTGTAAAAAGACTTGCCCATACGTCTCGCCTTGTCCAGGAAGTGTTTTATTCATCATCTTATGAGTGCTGTACACCAATGTGTTGCACCATCAATGTGTTGCACCATCAATGTGTTGCACCATCAATGTGTTGCACCATTAATGTGTTACTCGTTGAGTCGGAAACACTTGCGTGCCCCGCATGGAATTTCTTGAGAGCTGCGCCTCATCGACCCCCATCGTAATTATCACCACCTTTTGCCCTTTGGCAAGACGCTAACCCGGGGAAAGTTGACTTAATTGCTTCATTTTTGTGAGTATGAGCCTCGAGGGGGGCAACGACCCCTGTAGGGTACAAGTGGCTCAGTTGGTAGCACCTTCAACACACACACCTGAGGGACCTGGGTTCGATTCCTGGGCGAGTGGGAACGTTAGGCATGTTTCCTTACCTAGCAGTAAATAGGTATCTTGGTGGTAGCAAACAGTTGTGGGTGGCATCCTGTGGGAGAGAATTAAAGATCCCCAGTATAAATAAGGTAGATAATCTGATGATAGTGGCTTTATTGGGTTATCCTGGGTTACTAACCCTCCGGGTTAATCTCAACAAATTCTTCTTTTTTCCTTCTTTTTCTTCAACATAAATCGCATTTATCCTGTTTATGTCGGAGATAGGTTAGTTGTGGTGTCTACCACTGAGCCTTTATTCCTGGAGATGCTCCTATGACCTTTCAATAAACTGACTCTCTCTCCTAGCTCCAATCTTCACTCATTTACATATGTACGTGCTTGAGTGTATGTGCTAAGAGTTACACATGTATGTACTCGAGTGTATGCAGTAAGAGTTACACAAGTACATACTTGAGTACATGTGGCAGGAGTTACGACATGTATATGCGTCTCCGAGAACCCAGTATGTTTGGTGTTGACGCTTGTGGTTCCTGTAATGTGATGAGGCTCAGCCGAAATCTGCTCCTCGGGAATATAGTGACTGCTGCCCGGGGAATATTTATGGAGTGCCATGACAAAAACTGTCGAAGTATGATTTAGAACTATATTTTGGTGGAGGAGAAGGGAGGGGAGGGGAAGGGGGGATGAGGGGAGTGGTTGAGGAACGCTGGGATGGAATTCATAGATGGTCTGGTAGACAATGTGAGCGAGAGAAACAGTAGACAATGTGAGCGAGAGAAACAGTAGACAATGTGAGCGAGAGAAACAGTAGACAATGTGAGCGAGAGAAACAGTAGACAATGTGAGCGAGAGAAACGACGTCTCTGAAGTGCAACGTTTCGAAAATTAACACGACTATGCGTGAAACGTGTGCGGGTAGAGAGAGTAGAGTAGTAGTAGCAGCAGTAGCAGCAGTAGCAGTAGTACTGGTAGCAGTAGCAGTAGTACTGGTAGCAGTAGCAGTAGTACTGGTAGCAGTAGTACTGGTAGCAGTAGCAGTAGTACTGGTAGCAGTAGCAGTAGTACTGGTAGCAGTAGCACTGGTAGCAGTAGCACTGGTAGCAGTAGCAGTAGTACTGGTAGCAGTAGCACTGGTAGCAGTAGCAGTAGTACTGGTAGCAGTAGCAGTAGTACTGGTAGCAGTAGCAGTAGTACTGGTAGCAGTAGCAGTAGTACTGGTAGCAGTAGCAGTAGTACTATTAGTAGTAGTAGCAGTAGTACTGGTAGCAGTAGCAGTAATACTATTAGTAGTAGTAGCAGTAGTACTGGTAGCAGTAGCAGTAATACTATTAGTAGTAGTAGTAGTAATAGTAGTAGTAACAGAATACAAGGAAGTTAAGCATTATTGTTTTGTTTCAGTGACTTGAGTAGCAACAACTTGACTAGTCTTCCTGACCTCGCCTTCAAGGACTACCCAGCACTCGACTACTTGTAAGTACTCTTCGAGGTCTGTAAGAGTACTGCCCAAGGTCTCTTAAGTACTTCCCTGAAGCTATA
Source organism: Cherax destructor (assembly GCA_009830355.1). Lineage (NCBI taxonomy): Eukaryota > Metazoa > Arthropoda > Malacostraca > Decapoda > Parastacidae > Cherax > Cherax destructor. The sequence continues at coordinate 447,736 of WNWK01000098.1, read as the reverse complement.
CCAATATTCAGTGTCTGTACATACTATCGAGCGCTGGAAAGCAAGGCCTAGGCACTTTCCAGGACTCATAGCTAGTGTTCACTGCCGTGACTACTTCCCAAGACCTTCTTCTCATGGCCTGGAAATCGGGACCAATGCAATCTCTGAAGTATTGTTGAATTTATTAGATGTGAGCGATTTAATAACTACAACACGAGTGAGAAGTAGAGGCTTTCCAGTAGAAGCTTTCCAGTAGAGGCTTTCCAGTAGACTGTGAGTTCTGGTCTGCTATTAATATCGCCTGGGTCACAATACCCCTGAGCTACACTGTGCTACACTGATCTATAACGAGATATACTGAGGTATACTGAGCTTATACTGTTTCAGGAAGGTGTCGGGCAACAGGATAAGCAGCGTGTCTCCCAAAGCATTCTACCAACTACCTCTCCACAGCCTGTACGTATCTCAGGTCTTCCCTGTCTGGATAGGTTATATCTAAGACCCTTATATACTAGTTACCCTCTTATGGGGAGGCGTCTTGTCCTATTCTTCCCTTCCTGTAATTAAATTTGATTTCCTCCCATTTCCCTCCAATGGAAATATGTCACCAATGCAAATACGTCACTTTGTCTGATTTTTTGGGGGGTTAACCTAGGTAATCTACACATATGAGGCTATGTATGATAATTTATGTAACTGTATTTTTGTGTTCCTGAATAAACTTCCTTACGACTGCGGGTTCAGCTATTCCCCGTGAATATAACAATAATACATTTGCTATGTGGTAACGGCGTTATTCTTCAGATACCTTGATAACAACCATCTCTCCGGGCTGCTGACGGGGTCGCTGCCGGAGGACTTGCTTGAACTCTCACTGGAGGATAATTTCTTCAGTAGTGTGCCTCCCAGCCTCTCTCAGCTGGCACAGCTGCAGTTTTTGTGAGTGTACTCACCTATTTGTTGTTGTTGAGTCTCAGCTCCTGGCCCTGCCTTTTAAAACTGGCCGCTACTGGGTTCACCCTCTCCTTGTTTCGTGAGCCCTATCATATGTAGTCTTAGAACCTGAGGTTGGGTAACAGCTCTAGGCCTTTCGAACTGACGAAGTACTGGGGGACAGTGCGAAAGACCTGGAGCTGCTGTCCAATCCCCGTCTTGGGAGGCTCTCTTCATGTCTTATTTATGTCAAAAAAAAGTCAATCACTGACTCCAGTAGAACCTCGCTTGTGAATGATCCCCATTCTTATAAAAACATGTGTGTAACACCTGGGTACCTTCATGTGAAGACGTTTCGCCAATCAATGAGTTTATCAATTCAATACAAAGATATGTTGTGATGTTTCCCCCATTCTGATAATTACCCAGTTTACGTAGCTATTAACTCTCTTGTGTTACTGTGTATTCCCTCGTTTAGGTGGATTATGTCATGCCCTGTCCGTGTCTTCCGCAGGAACCTGGCCAGAAATAAGGTGTCTGTGCTGCGCGTCGGCGACCTGAGCGGCTTGCGCAGTCTGACATCTTTGTGAGTAAACAAATCCACGTGGTCGGCGCCCACGTGGTCTGGTACCAGCTGATCGTGTACGCATGGGGAATCTGCCACATGTGCAACACCTGGGTGTCTTTATATGAAGACTCTTCGCCAGCCAGTGGCTTTATCAGTCCAGTACAGAGATGATACATGAAGACAGTAGACGATGAGGCAATCAGTCCCTTAGTCATCGTAACTAATTTACCGAACACCGAATTCCAAGCTGAGGGGACTGACCAGCTCATCGTTTATTGTCTTTGCATATTATCTCTATATGGGACTGATGAAGCTACTGGTTGGCGAAACGTTTTCAAATAAAGATTCCCCAGGTGTTGTACATGTGGCTGAGTCCTTACCTTGTCAGTATTGTTTACTATTACTGTAATGATACGTGTATTCAACCAGTTTATTCTTATCTGGAGTTGAGTTCTTGAATCAGATTTCATTGTCGGTGAATTTGTTCTCTCTCTCTCTCTTTCTCTTCTGTTTTTTATATTAATTTCTCCGTTTTTTCTTTGTGTGCTTCTTCATCTACTATTATTTTGTGACCTTTTTTTCCTTCTTTCCCTTTTCTTTCTTTTTTCCTTCTTTTCGCCTTTTTCTTCTTCTCCTCTTTGTATATAATCATCATTATTATCATAATCATTATCATCATAATCATTATCATCATCATGGTAATCATCATTAATTTTTATAACTTTACAATTCTGCCTAAAAGTGGAAATACTTGAGTCTGTGTCTCTTGTCCGTCTCTCACTCTAACCAATAACTGTTATCTCTCACCAGGTATCTCCACCAGAACAAGATAACCGAGATAGAGAGTGCGGCCCTAGAGACACTTTCTCAGCTGCAAGTCCTGTAAGTATCTCTCAGATATCTCTCACTCCTGCCAGACATTGAACCAATGTTATTGGGAACTTGCGTCTCTACTCGTGTTTGTTGCTATTATCTCGCAATGTTCCTGCTACATGTGTCTCATCTGTCTTTCACCAGTGTCTCACCTCTCTCATTTCAGGGATCTTGCGAATAATCGTCTGCTGGAGGTGCCCGAGGCTGTTCTTCAGTGTCCCCAGCTCACCCGCCTGTGAGTATGTGAGGAAATAATGCAGGAACAATGCAAGTTCTTATCATATCGGCTGTAATTTACTCTAATAATTGGCCTGCTATTGAGGTCAGGCTTATTGGGATGTAATTTGGCACTAGTGCCACACTTATTGTGGCACCACTTAGGTGGGTGGGAACGGGTGGTTTTGATAAGGGCCTGCATGCTTGTGTTCTTATGTTTACACGTGAATTACAGGGCCGCTGGGGCGTTGACCCCCGAAACACCCTCCAGATATACTCCCTAACAGTTAAACTAACCTGTCCTCTCTCTCTCTCTCCCTCTCCCTCTTTTAGGTTCCTGGGAAACAACCAGCTCACCTACATAGGGGAAGGAGCCTTCAGCAACCTGACACGCCTCAAGCAGGTGATTCTTCAGGGAAACCCGCTCCTGACGGTGCATAGAAACGCCTTCGCCCACCTGCCCTCTCTCACCAAGCTGTACGTCGCTTTCTAGGGGGTCACGGGGGTCACTAGAGGGTCACCTGAGGTCATCTTCACCTGTCTTGGGTCATCTTCAGTTATCTAGAGTTACCTTAGGGTCATCTTCAGTTATCTTGGGTCTTTTGGAGAGTTATTTTTAAATACTTAACATTGAATATCGCAATAATAAAGTAATATTAATAATACAGTAATATTAAAAATATAATAATATTAAAAATACAGTAATATTAAAAGTTAAGTGAAAGTTCCTGACATCATCATTAGTCTTTAATTACATTAATGTTGATAAGTGTAATTGCCACAATAAGATCATATATTTATAATTAATCAGCTTGTTCCTGTCGAATGTGAAAGCAATGCAGTTTTATGTCAGATGAGGTCACCATGATTATACTTGGGTCGTCTGGAATGGTTTCAAATAATCTGGGTCACGAGGGCCACCTGGTTCATGAGGGTCACCTAGTTACTTCCCAATGCCGTAATTTGCGTTATCTTACTGAAAGTTTGTATGTATTCTAATATACATCTAGTCTTTTTCTCATGCTGTCGTTCTCTTCCTCTGCAAAGATCATCTGATCTATGTATGATTGTCAACAGGCTAATGATGATGAATAGTATATTCTATATGGATTTTGTAGTGACTTAATTTTATATATATATATATATATATAATGTGTTGTATTTTTGTTCTCGCAGGTAAATTGATCATCTTGACTTGTAGTGAACATGTTCCATGCAGCCTTAATGACCCTCTGAGTAGTCGATGGGCTTTAAACCCAATTAAGCAATCAAGTAAGGTCATGTGATTGTGCCATGTCAGCGTTGATATAGCTGTGAAATCGTTCTTATTAGGGCAAGTTCTTATTAGCATAAGTTCTTATTAGGGCAAGTCCTGCTAGGACTGACATAGTCTAGAGTTCTTGGTGAGATTTTTTCTTTTATCAAGATTAATGAACTTTTTTAAGTTGTTCAAACAGTCAGTCATTCCTCTAGCAGGTCAGTCAATGTCAATTATCTCGTTAGGTAGGTCAGTCAGGGCTCAAACATCCCTGTAGCCAGGTCAGTCAAGGATCAGTCATTTCCTTAGACAGGTCAAGCAGGAATCAATCATCTCTCTAGCTAAGTCAGTCAGGAGTCAATCGTGCCTCTAGTTAGGTCAATGACAAGGTTTATTATTGCCTCTAGCCAGGTTAATCAGTGGTTAGTCTTGCCTTTATCTAGATCAGTTAAGGGGTCATTTATGCTTCTAGCATATCAAGGGTCCAGCATGCCTCCAGTCATGCCTCTAGACAGGTCAGTCATGTCTCTAAACAGGACACTCATGCCTCTAGACAGGTCAGTCATGCCTCTAGACAAGTCAGTCATTCCTCTAGACGGGACAGACAGGATTCAGATCATGTTCTCCTGTCTCAGCATCTTGAAGGAGACACGGGAGATGAGAGAGTTCCCATCCCTCAACGGCACCCACAGACTAGAGATGCTGAGGATAGACCGAGCCTCTCTAACCTCGGTCCCGGACCACCTCTGTTCCTTCACCCCCAGGCTCAGGAGTCTGTGAGTACTACATCCCCTATCCTTCGTGAAGGGCTCTTGATCCAGTGAATTGGAGCTAACTCTCCCACTCTCCCCTTTTCTCAAGACTGACTTGATTCCCCCCTCACTTCCCCCCCCCCTCTCTTATTCCTCAGAAGCTGTATAACCCTTATGAATATAGAGTTTCTCAATGAAAATATAATAATAATAATAATAATATAGCAGTTTACTGTCTCTATTTGAACCTTAATCGCCATAGTGTGACTATTGACATGTAATTACAAGCGGTGCTAATTAGCTTTGACCCTGAGATTGTGCTAACTAGCCTTGACCTCACTTGACCTGTCTTTACAGGAATCTTCACCTCAACTCTATCACTAACATCCCTTTACTGGAAGGCTGCCACCACCTCAAACTACTGTGAGTATAATAATAATAATAATTAATAATTCTGCAGCTTTTAAGACCTGTCAGATGGGTGGTAATTTTTTTGGTGTATCTGATGTAATGTTGTCTATAGCCTGACTGATAATTCTCCTTTCGTATTAATGAGTGGTTGTGTCACTTGACCTGTGACTATGACCTCAGCCTTGGTATTATATTAGTGCCTCGTTTGACCTTCATGATCCTTTTGTATTTTTTATTATTTTTTGGTTCTAATAGACATCCTCGATTTGTCTTGTTTTCCCTTGACCTCTTCTGACCTGAGTTCTTTTATGGCAGTGACCTGAGTGACAACGCCATCAGCAGCCTGGGTCATGGGAGGCTACAAGGAGCGCCCTTCCTACAGGACTTACTCCTTCAACACAACAAGATTACTCACGTCCCAGCTGATGCCTTCCTTGGCCTCTCCCACCTGCAGGTCCTGTACGTGTTGTGTTAGTGTTGTGTTGCATATTAAGTTACTTCCAGGATCTGTACTTAAGAACACAAGAAGGGAGGAGCACTGCAGGATGCCTTCTGGCCCATGCAACCTGTCTCTTAGTAAATAAGAATATGAAATGCCCTGCTTACTAAGGGGCTTTCTGCATGCACGTCTAAATGTCACCCATCTCTGTACAAACCTTGTACCGTGCTGAAATAAAAAATCTTTGATCCTTAATCTTTAATAAGGACATAAAAAAGGAGGAACACTGTAGCAGGCCTACTGGTCCAAACTTGGCACATCCTTGTCAAATTCAAACCGATTTAAAAAATATTCTCCCAACCTAATATTAATGTTACCCAAGAAATAAGCTTTGATAACCCTATTAACTCAGGTGCAAATCCCACTCAAATCCAACCACTCTCATGCATCTATTTATCTAGGTATCACATTTGCCATTTACCACTTAACTGGTACAGTGTTGTAGTGATTTGCTGAAGAGCCTAGCTAATAATTTACTAAGTTCCTCTCTACATTCCTCTATAACCCTTGAAAATGAATTAACCTATCTGAAGGACGTTGTCGGGGGTCAACGCCCCCTGCGGCCAGGTCCCAGACCAGGCTTTCTGGTGGATCAAAGTCTGGTCAATCAGGATGTTACTGCTGGCCGCACGCAGTCCAATGTATGGGCCACAGCCTGGCTTATCAGGCACTGATTTGAGGAACTTGTCCAGTTCCCTAACTCAAGCTAACCAGATCTACCTAACCTAATCCACCCATAAACCAACCTAGCCTAACCCAACCATAAACCAAATCTGACTTAACCTAACCTACCCATAAACCAGCCTAACCTAACCCAACAATAAACCAGCCTGTATTCCCCAGCCTTCATCACCCTCCTTCATCTCTCCGTCTCACTCTCCCATTATGCTTCACTCTTTGCAGTCTTCCCATCACTCTTCATCTTCCCCCAGGGCGCTGCAACAGAACCAGATTGTTCATATAGAAGAGGACGCCTTCCTTCCTCTAGTTAGCCTCGAGGACATGTAAGTACTCACTCATTTCCTCTTACACATTGGTTCCCTGGCTCTGTACTCAGTTTATTTGCTGTACACAATGCAGTGATTAAGGCTATAACTGTGAAGGCAGAAAGGGTACTGGGACAGCCTTGGGTAACTCCAGTTAACTATAGTTAGATTTCAGTCAGGTAATTGGACAGGCATGTTAAGCTATAACATATGATGACTGAAAATCATATTTCTCATTTTTTCTAGGCAATCATATTTCACACCTTTCTAAGGTATCGCGATATCTAAATATTCAGTTCCGTAGCAGTACTATATCCCAGGTTAGTACAGTACAGTAGTGGCACATCTTTGTCTACTTTCTCACTGTTATATCAGCCTCCAAATCAATCTTAAGGTCTTTTCCCATCTCCCTTATGTGTTCATGCGAGACAACCATATTTTTCACTGTATTCACCTGGGAACTGAACTCCAAACATCTCAGACGGGAGCTGCTACCCCTCATTTACCCCTTCTCTGTTTCCCTTTGCCTTAACACAGGAGTCTTGACATATTTTATTACTTGCTCTGCAAAACCCCTCCTGTGTGATAGAATATGACACACCACACTGCACATGAGCAGCACACTGCTCATGTTCCCACTGTGTAACTATCATGTACTGTAGAGTGAGGTACAAGCACACTGCTGATGTTTCATATTTTGTTTAATAAAATAGCTCAGTTAACAATGTTCTGTCTCCCTGCTCCAGACCGTGACTAACCACGTGCCCCTCTCCCTGCCCCAGACTGTGACTAACCATGTGCCCCTCTCCCTGCCCCAGACCGTGACTAACCACGTGCCCCCCTCCCTGCCCCAGACTGTGACTAACCACGTTCCCCCCTCCCAGCCCCAGACCATGACTAACCATGTGCCCCCCTCCCTGCCCCAGACTGGGACTAACCACGTGCCCCTCCCTGCCCCAGACAGTGACTAACCATGTGCCCCCTCCCTGCCCCAGACCGTGACTATCCATGTGCCCCTCCCTACCCCAGACCGTGACTAACCACGTGCCCTCCTTCCTGCCCCAGACCATGACTAACCACGTGCCCTCTCCCTGCCCCAGACCATTACTAACCATGTGCCCCTTTCCCTGCCCCAGACCATGACTAACCACATGCCCCCTCCCTGCCCCAGACCGTGACTAACCACGTGCCCCCTCCCTGCCCCAGACTGTGACTAACCACATGCTCCCCTCCCTGCCCCAGACCATGACTAACCACATGCCCCCCTGCCCCAGACCATAATTAACCACGTGCTCCCTTCCTCGTCTCTCCGACAGCAACTTGGGTGACAACGTGTTCCCTCAGCTGCCAGGGCGGGGTCTGAAACACGTGCTCTCCATCAAGGTCCACAACAACCCTTACCTCAGAGTCTTCCCAGGACCTGAACACTTCCCTCACGTGCGCACCCTGACCCTCTCTTATGCCTACCACTGCTGCCCCTTCCTCAGGTGAGTTACCCCTTACCCTAACCTCACTAGGTGAGTCCCTCCATCCTCCCTAGGGCAGTCCTTCCCTCCAGGTGGGAGGGTGTGGCTCCAGTGTCATAATGTAATTCAATGAAAGACTTCCTAATACAGTATAGTCTATGATGCAGTTATAGTATTATACATTTTATATATGATGTAGTGACAATATAGATTCTTATGATGCAGTAGTGTATAATATAGTACTCTAGATAATAACAGAGTACACTAGCTTATAATGTATTGCTTTAGATTATAATGGAAAATAATACAGGGTGATATATATTACCTAATGTTTGTCTTCATTATTTATTGTTGCCGTCATAAATTCAAGTACTAATATATATATATATATATATATATATATATTATATATATATATATATATATATATATATATATATATATATATATAATACGTATATAATATATACGTATATATATATATATATATATATATATATATATATATATATATATATATATATATATATATATATATATATATATATATATATATATAGCTGTTTTGTTCTTACTTAGCACTGCTAGGTACTCAGTTAAATTTTTCTTTCATATAATCTTCTAGGCCTTTAACCCTTTCAGGGTCCGTGCCGTAGTTCTACGGCTTTGAGTTCAGGGTCCAAACCGTAGTTCTATGTCATGAACTCAGCTCACTCAGATAAGCTTTGAGCAGCAAATTTGGGCCTAGATATGAGAGAATACATCTATGTGGTAAGTGTGCACCACATAAAACAAATCCTGCAGCACACAGTGCATAATGAGAAAAAAAATGAAACTGCAATTTTCGATTAAAAGAGCGACTTTGCAGTGTTTTCTCGTATACTTTGTATAGTTGTATTTTGAAATTGGAATATTTTGAAGTTTGAGTTAAATTGGCTAAATTACCATTTTCCAACCACTTTATTTTGTAGTTGAAACAGTTGGCTGAGCGATTTCTTTTGTTCAATCGATAGAATAGAAGTAATACTAGTGAAATAGCTAAGAATTTGGTCGACTGGAATAATGTAATTGGCCTAAAATGGGAGTAAAAGTTGACAAAATCGCCGATGCGTAAATATCGCTGATACATCAAAATTCGCGATAGCATTATTTCGTCAATTTTCAATCAAATTTCGTACTTTTTGTTTTATTACCTTCAGAAAAAGATTCTCTACCATTTCATAAGAAAAAATAAGAATTTTTTTTTTTTAAATTCTTGGACACTGGTGCACCACTTCCAAAAATGGCCTTGGACCCTGAAAGGGTTAAGCTTAATCTAAGTTGGTATTTTTTTCCTAAGTGTAATCAAACCATCCTACTCTCGTTTTATTTTCCACTGAATCAAATTCACACTTCATAAACCCAATTTTCTGCCATTTACAAAATTTGACGCTTCCTCCCTTCCAACTTATTTTCAAATAATTTACATATTTTGTCAGTATTGTTTTTCTCTTGGTGTTAGCGGACGGAGGTTTGAGCCTTCAGTGGTTCATGGGTATGATAAGTCACACTGCTTCTTTTAAATAAAAATAAATGTCCTGTTGTCATCCAAGTTTGTTTACTTTTAATATTATCTCAGCTGTCCCATCCAAACAATTTTCATTTATTTTTTGGTCAACCTCTGAACTTTTCGCCTACTCCAGCTCACATTACTTCAGTTCTTATATATACACCAAGAGGTGTATGTCTATCAGTGTATATTCTCTAAGAGTTTACTGTAATCCCTATTTTAGGGTTTAAAAATGTTCTGGATTGGTGGTGAAAAGATGACATGCAGCCTTAATGACCCTCGTGTAGTTGACAGGCTATAAATCCCTCCCCCATTAACCAACCAGCCAACCAAGTTGATCTCCTGGCAGCTTGGAGATGGACGGGTGGGAGGAGGGCGAGGAGACCACGACCATCAGCGAGGTAGTAGTCTTCAACGTGTCTCAGTTCCAGGACATCCATCCAGCACTATGGAACACCTCCAGTCACTGGAATCCAGAGGGTAAGTTTCAGTTCAATTAACTTGCGTGCGTGTGCATGAGAGCTCTGGGGGTGGGAAGCACAGAGTGCCTGCACTCTGAAACTTAGGTAAGGGGTGTTGCTGGTCCCAGGATCTTCTGATGTTGAATGAATGGTGATGAATGTATTCATATTCCCCAGTATGTATACATAAATACATCCAAGTATGATCATAGTAACATAGAGTTAACTTAAAATACACTTTTTGCATTAAAAATAAACGATATCTGATATATATATATATATATATATATATATATATATATATATATATATATATATACACACACACACACAGTAAAAGATTCGATGTATTTTTGTGACTATACAATTTAGTTTTTTTTTAGCATGTAATTGTTTTCAAATTTTACGTATATCTTGTCATGTATAAGTAGATTCCTCATTATTAGTAAATATATTTGAATTCTTTAACCAACTTTAGAATTAATTAGTTATTTTAGGAGTTGTTGATTTTTATTTGGAGGCTTGTGAATGTAACAGTGAGTTGGCAGTGACCTGCATTGTCAGTCCATGGCTCATACCCATGTGTTACTAACCCTGAAGGTATGTCCCCATACCCTGAAGACACACACCCATGTCCCCTTGTTCTGAAAGCACATATCCATGAAAGATAAGGAAAAAACGTGAAATGCTGGTAAAAAGAGATTGGTATATTTCAGTTCCAGTCTGAGACCCTCTTCAGTAGATGACTTAATCTGCTGACCGAGGCCGAAATTTACAGATTTCTTTTACCTGTGATTCATTTTTGGGTGTAAGTAGCTCATCACTTTCACCGGTTACTCCTGATGGCACTCTAACCCAAGCGCAAGTTTTTTCATTTATGTTGAGACGTTTTTTCACCTTTTTTTTACCTTGGGTAGACATGACTGTGTCCCTTTATCCAGTATAGACAGATTCGGGTCTCGTTATCCTAAAGAAATTTTCCCTATCCACCTTTTCTTTATTTGTCCCTCTAACACCCATAACAGACTTCTTTCCGTTCGTAGAAATCTTGGCTAAGTTTGGGTCGGTGTGGGATAACCTGGCAAGTGCCTTCTCTCTAGCCAACACCACCACCATCGCCACCACCATCGCCTCCACCACCACCGACACTACGGTCTCCAGCACCGCCGGCAAGGTCATCAGAAGCGGCTCATCCTCGACCCTGAGGTGGTCAGGTCAACCTCGCTCCCAGCAGCTGCTGCAAGTGACGCCTTCCTCGCTTCGAATGCGACCCCAGTGCATCCCTCTACCAGGTCACTACTTAAAGAGAGAGATAAAATTAACCTATGTTGGATGTCCTCTCTCTCTCTCTCTCTCTCTCTCTCTCTCTCTCTCTCTCTCTCTCTCTCTCTCTCTCTCTCTCTCTCTCTCTCTCTCTCTCTCTCTCTCTCTCACTCATGGAAATAATTGTGATAACTGCACAACCTCCCTGTCATAGCATGTAATGTACCTTGAGTAAACTTCGTTGAAACAGATTTCTCCCATTACTGTACCAACGATAACCCTCTGGTGACCTTATGTGAATCATGAGTGAGTTCTTACTCCACCTTTCTAGGGCCGTTCATGCCGTGCCGTGACTTGTTTGACTGGTGGACTCTGCGCTGTGGTGTGTGGATCGTCTTCCTGCTGGCACTGATGGGGAATGGGGTGGTGGTGGTGGTGCTGGTGGCTGCCTATGCCAAGATGGATGTTCCTCGCTTCCTCGTCACCAATCTCGCCATGGCAGACTTCTTCATGGGCGTTTATTTGGGTAGGTGATAGTGAGGCCTGGATGGACCAAATCAGAATTCACTTTTGAGGCCAGGATGGACCAGATCTGGGCTAACTCCTAGGGCTAGGACAGACTGGGCCCAGGTTGACTGCTGAAGTCTGGATAGACCCCAACCAGGTTCATTGCTTAGGGAAGGCCCGGTCAGATTCATAAGTGAAGAACAAACTTTATAAATTGTTGAACCTAGCTAGGTAGCTAATTAATTGGGTTGGTTCAAGTTGGTAGGTTTGATGCTAGAGCAACCATGGTTAATAGTTTCCTGTAAACTGTCCCTGATCATACTTTGGTAAATGACCCTCATCTGCCATACTACAGCAGATGTGGTTAATGGGTGGTCATGCTAGGGTAGATGACCCTGGTGAATTGTCATGTAAGGGTAAACAAGTCTCGTGGATGGTCATACTAGAGTAGATGAACCTGTGGCCTCTTATACTAGACTAGATGAATCTTGTGAACGATCCTTCTAAGGAATATTTTCATGTAAGATGGTCATACTCTATCTTTCTTAATTTGAACTCGTGTGAGACTCCTGCAAACTACAGGTTGTTATATACATGGCAGGCAGCCATCAGCTGTTTATCACCTACTCATCGTGTCCTCGTCTTGCAGGGTTCCTGGCTGTGGCTGACGCCTCCACCCTCGGGGAGTTCCGCATGTATGCCATTCCATGGCAGATGTCGCCGGCATGCCAGGTGGCTGGGTTCCTGGGGGTGTTGAGCTCAGAGCTCTCTGTCTACACTCTGGCTGTCATCACCATGGAGAGGAACTATGCTATCACGCATGCTATGCACCTCCAAAAGCGGCTGTCCCTCCGGCAGGCAGCCTACATCATGGTGGTGGGTTGGATCTTTGCCATCACCATGGCAGTGCTGCCATTAGCTGGAGTTTCTGACTACCGCAAGTTTGCTGTCTGTCTTCCCTTTGAAACTGATGGCGCTGGTCTTGGTTATGTTGTCTTCCTCATGTTCATCAATGGCGTGGCATTCCTCATCCTGATGGGATGCTATTTCAAGATCTACTGTGCAATTCGTGGCTCACAAGCTTGGAACAGCAATGATTCACGCATCGCCAAGCGTATGGCACTTCTCGTCTTCACGGATTTCATCTGTTGGGCGCCAATTGCTTTTTTCTCTTTGACGGCTGCCTTCAACATACATCTGATCTCTCTTGAGGAAGCCAAGGTGTTTACTGTGTTCATCTTGCCTCTGAACTCTTGTTGCAATCCTTTCCTTTACGCCCTCCTCACAAAACAATTTAAAAAAGATTGTGTCATGTTGTGCAAAACGATCGAGGAGTCACGGGTAACTCGAGGCATTGGCCGCTGTCGCCACTCATCCAACTTCAGCAACCGGCAGACTCCTGCCAACACAAACAGTGCCATAGATCACACCTCGCAAGGAGACAAGCAGTCCTGCAGCTGCAAAGGTAAACAAGAGAAAAAAAAGAAACGCCCAAGGTGGACTTTCACTTCACTAAAATACTTGTTATGCACCAAGGGAGCAGAAGAAATAATGTCTTCAAGTGACACGAGCTACCAAACAGACCCCACCAAACACCGAGGGCCTCGACACACTTCTCTCTCCAGTGACACGTACAGTGGTTCTTGGTCAGACACTTGGCGAAAAGGGCGTGGTGCCACCACACTCAGGATGATGGATCGTCGCCGCCACAACTCGTGGTCAGCCTCCAACAAACCTTCACAGGAGAGCAGCTTATCATCTCGACCAGACTCCTCGGCTACATCTGCCACCTCAGCCACTTCTGCAGCAACAGCCACCTGGCGCATATCTCGCTCCTCAGTATCCTCAGACACATCCAACAGTAGTGGCAGGATAAAGAACAGTGATACTATAGTACCCTCTCGAATTGGATCCCTAAGGAGAGGAGAAGGACGTGTATTTGGACTAGCTCGTCAACATAGCCAGGGTCAGCTTGTCAAAGAGATGCCAACGACCAAGCCACCGCCAAATGGCCGCCCTAAGCCTCGTTTGCAGCGCCAGGGAGCTGTAGAAAGGGAAGCCTATACTCCAGGTAAAGAGAGTAGTGGTCTGGAAAGCCCTCCATGTCCCCTTCATCTGCGGCCAGATCACTTGTCATGTGTTTATGAACAGAGCCATGAAGATGACAATACGATGGCTGGTAACAGTCCCATTGGTGGACTTCAGGCCCAGCCAACACTTTTTCTAAGTCCATATAGTCTAGACAGTCCCATGGATGACAACGTTTTTGCAGATCCTTCCGAAGAACAAGCTCAAGCTTCACTCAAATCTTCTCCCTCCCATGTGCAGAAAGGTCAAAGCCCTACACCTCCAGACGAAGTTATTGCCATTACAGCAACTGAGACAACAGCTTTCATGGCGGAAGGTTCCACTGATGCTGAAACAGAATCTTCAAAGGAAACTCAGCCTAGCAAAGTACTGGAAACTCATTTTCCACTAGACGTCACTTTACCAGAGTCAAGACCGCTAATCTAGTGCCCTCCACAGTGGACAATTTCGAGCCTTTCCCTCCAGTGAAACTTTTGGGTCCAGGGCTCTAATGGCTGCCTGGAATACTACCTCCTCTCCCCACAGTTACTCTCTCAGCAATGATTCCAGCCACCTGGAATATTCCCAGAGAACGCTCTTCCAGTCATGACTTCGGCAGCTTTGAATACTTTTCACATTTAAAATCATGACTGGTTGCTTGGAATACTCCCCATAGTTACTCTTACAATAATGACTGTGTCTGCCGGGAACATTTGCCATTCTTCCAGTTATGACTGCTATTACTAAACTCTCTGGCAACTTGGAACATCACTTCTCAATTCTATCACTTCCAGCTGATGCTGTTTTTCCTGGAACCCTTCATAGCAGTAACATTTACAATCTCACCGTCTTTTTATTTCCATTAAAGTACAGGCACTCTGTAAATTGAACAAGGCTGTTTGCAACAAGCAACATCCATGACAGTTTTAGGGCCCCAGGCTCCAAAGTAGTTTCAGGCCCCGACATCCATAACAAGTTCATGTCTCTAACATTCAAAATAGTTTCAGGGGCCCTAACAACCATAACAGTTTCATGTCCCTAAAAATCATAATAACAGTTTCAGGGACCTATAACTTTGTACTCTTGAAATATTCCGTGTCAGGCTTTTTTTTAAATCACACACAGCTAACATTTGCCTTACCAGAGCTCCTGTGTTCCTGAGCAGCCTGAGCAAGGATGCACGATATCTTCCTCTTAATGCCTGGGAATGCAGAGTGCTGGGGTGCTACAATACACCAGCTCTGCTTGTACTTCCAGTACCTAACATTCTAGAGTCATAGAGTGCCACAAGCTGCCAGCTTCACAGATCCTTCCAGCACCTGGGGGTTCTAGAACCTTGGAGTGCCACAAGTTGCCAGCTCTCCGGGTCCTTCCAGCACCTAGAGTCATGGAGAGCCATGAGTTGTCACATCTGTAGGTCGTTCCAGTCACAAAATGAGTAGCGTCTGCTGGGGCAAGCGCGGCGATGCCCTCAATCAAGCCAAAGAACTGTAGTGTAAGCAATGTATGCAGTAGTTATTTATATACTCAGTGTATGACAGTTTTATGAGCATTTAACGAGCATTTTAAAAAGAGAAAGCTAATAAATTATTTACGTTTACTAGTTGTATCTTTAACCCTTTCAATAGAACGTGAACACACTCGTGTTCCAGAGAAAGAGAAAATATCAGGAACGAATAAAAAAGTAACAGGAACAAATAAAAATATCAGGAACAAACGACAACTGTTAAAGCAATAATCAAATCGTCCTGAAGCTTTCAGATGATTTCAGAATTCTACAAATAAACACAAAAACAAAACCAACAGTACTGACGCAGAAGCAGTAATAGTAATAGTAGTAACAGTAGTAGTAGTAATAGTAGTAACAGTAGTAGTAGTAGTAATAGTAACAGTAGTAGTAGTAATAGTAACAGTAGTAGTAGTAACAGTAGTAGTAACAGTAGTAGTAGTAGTAGTAAAAATTGTGGTGAACTGATCCAGCCATGGTACTGTGGAGTTTTATTTTCTTTATACATTATTATATATTATGATACTTGATTATGTACTATGGTATATGTATATATCTCAGCCTATACACAATGTCTTCAAGGGCGGTGATGGGGCAGTGCCTTGATGCTGCTGAAGGGATCTTGATCCGAGGAATTGGGGCTACTTTACCCTTTCCTCGAATTAAATATGATTACCCCATCCACTCTCCAGGAGCTGTATGACCCATACGGGTTTAGTTGTCCCCTCCAGAAGACAAAACCAACCTAGTATAAGTAGTGAGGATAAGTGCGAGTTAGAGAATGTAGGAGAGAGGGAGTATATGTAGAAGAGAGGGATTACATGTAGGAGAGAGGGAGTATGTGTAGAAGAGAGGGAGTGTATGTAGGAGAGAGAGTATGTGTAGAAGAGAGGGAGTGTATGTAGGAGAGAGAATGTGTGGAAGAGAGGGAGTGTATGTAGGAGAGAGAATGTGTAGAAGAGAGGGAGTGTATGTAGGAGAGAGAGAGTATGTGTAGGAGAGTGCAAGAGGGAGATACGTAGATTAGAAAAAGTAGGAGGAACTAAGATTATTATTATTATTATTATTATTATTATTATTATTATTATTATTATTATTTTATTATTATTATCATCATCATCATCAATAGATAGACCCGAAAGGGGACCTTTAAGCGGCTGCCTGAATTTCTTGTCCTCCTTTTCTTCAAAATTTTCCTTTTTATTTCGCTCATACCTCTAGAACGCCTCATCTGACCCCCTGCAGGACTAAATTCTTGGAACAATGAACATTTTTAGTGATCCCTATGACCAACGTTGTCGAACCCATTTCCAGCCTCCTTGAATGAGTCTGAGGAATGGGTGGAGGGGGAAGATGGGTAGAAGGTAATCATATCTGATGCAAGGGAAGGAGTAACTCGTTTCTTTGGAGTCCCACCTTGAAGGGAGGAAGCAAGCTAGACAAGTCACTATGTACTTGGGTGTTGGTTGACTTCTGTACTCTCCTATATGTGGTTGCAAGGATCGATTCACAGCTCCTGGCCCCGGGTGGCATCCCGAGATACCTGAAGTATACCTGGAGAGGGTTTCGGGGGTCAACGCCCCCGAGGCCCGGTCTGTCACCAGGCCTCATGGATGGATAGGGTGTTGGTATTCCTTGGATAGAGTTTAACTCTGAAATGAGCTGAGGTAGGGTAAATGCTCCTAGCCTGTAAATTCGACTGTGTAAGAAAGACAGTTTTTGTTGAAAATAAGAAAAAGTTTTAGAGTGAGATTAATAAGTTGAGAAAGCCTAGGGAAAGAATGGATTTGTCAGTTAAAAATAGGAGAGGAGAGTTATTAAATGGAGAGTTAGAGGTATCGGGAAGATGGAGGGAATATTTTGAGGAATTGTTAAATGTTGATGAAGATAGGGAAGCTGTGATTTCGTGTATAGGGCAAGGAGGAATAACATCTTATAGGAGTGAGAAAGAACCAGTTGTGAGTGTGGGGAAAGTTCGTGAGGCAGTGAGTAGAATGAAAGGGGGTAAAGCAGCTAGGATTGATGGGATAAAGATAGAAATGTTAAAGGCAGGTGGGGATATAGTTTTAGAGTGGTTAGTGTTAGTGTTGACCAAGTGTTTGCAGTGAAACATATAGGTGAACAATATTAATATAAGGGTAAAGAAGTGTTTGTGGCATTTATGGATTTGGAAAAGGCATTTGATAGGGTGGATATGGAGGCAATGTGGCAGATGTTGCAAATGTATGGAATAGGAGGTAGGTTATTGAAAGCGGTGAAAAGTTTTTACGAGGATAGTGAGGCTCAGGTTAGAGTATGTAGGCGAGAGGGAGATTATTTCCCAGTAAAGGTAGGCCTTAGATAGAGATGTGTGATCAATATATTTATAGATGGAGTTGTAAGAGAAGTGAATGCTCGGGTGTTAGCAAGAGGTGTGGGGTTAAAAAGATAAAGAATCTAACACAAAATGGGAGTTGTCACAGTTGCTCTTTGCTGATGACACTGTGTTTTGGGGGGATTCTGAAGAGAAGTTGCAGAGGTTGGTGGATGAGTTTGGTAGGGTATGTAAAAGAAGGAAATTAAAAGTGAATATAGGAAAGAGTAAGGTGATGAGGACAACAAAAAAAATTGATAACGGAAGATTGGATATCAGATTGGAGGAAGAGAGTATGGAGGAGGTGAATGTGTTCAGATATTTGGGAGTGGATGTGTCAGCAGATGGGTATATGAAGGATGAGGTGAATCATAGAATTAACGAGGGGAAAAAGGTGAGTGGTGCACTGAGGAGCTTGTGGAGACAGAGAACTTTATCCATAAAAGCAAAGAGGGGAATGTAAGAGAGTATAGTTATACCAACACTCTTGTATGGGTGTGAGATATGGGTTGTGAATGTTGCAACAAGGAGAAGGCTGGAGGCAGTGGAGATGTCATGTCTGAGGGAAATGTGTGGTGTGAATATAATGCAGAGAATCCGTAGTTTGAAGATTAGGAGGAGGTGTGGGATTACCAAAACTATTATCCAGAGAGCTGAGGAGGGGTTATTGAGATGGTTTGGACATATAGAAAGGATGGAACGAAATAGAATGACTTCGAGAGTGTATAAATCTGTAGTGGAGGGAAGGCGGGGTAGGGGTAGGCCTAGAAAAGGTTGGAGGGAGGGGGTAAAGGAGGTTTTGTGTGCGAGGGGCTTGGACTTCCAGCAAGCGTGCGTGAGCGTGTTAGATAGGAGCAAATGGAGACAAATGGTTTTTAGGACTTGACGTGCTGTTGGAGTGTAAGCAAGGTAACATTTATGAAGGGTTTCAGGGAAACCGGCAGGCCGGACTTGATTCCTGGAGATGGGAAGTACAGTGCCGGCACTCTGAAGGAGGGGTGTTAATGTTGCAGTTTTGTAGCTGTAGTGTAAGCATGCCTCAGGAAAGACAGTGATGGAGTGAATGATGATGAAAGTTTTTCTTTTTTGGGCCACCCTGCCTTGGTGGGAAACGGCCGATGTGTTAATAAAATAAATAAAAGAAAGACAGTTCAGGATAATTGACATGACCTGAAGAATGGAAGCAAAGATGCGAAATAAAGATAAATAGAAAAAAAACTAATGAAAGAAAAGGAAAATTAAGGTTAGTTAGGTTAGGTTAGGTAAGGTTAGATTAGGTTAGGTAAGGTTAGTTAGGTTAGGTTAGGTAAGGTTTGTTAGGAAAGAGGACAAGTGTTTCCTGTTTTTGTTGTTGTTGTTGTCGGGGTTTATAGGGCCACTAGTGTTTCCTGTTGCAGGTCTTAGTCATATGACCCCCAGCTGGGACTTTTGGCCATCTGACCGAGGCCGTTCGCTGGCTTACCTGTCCACCGCTTTAAAAATATATGGTTTTATGGATGGTGTGTGAAGATTCTTTATGTGTAGGAGTCTGTGTGGAGGATATATTATTATTTTGATTAGATTCGTATGGAAGCGCTAGTTCCGTAAGGGTAATGCAGCGCCTTGGGGAAAGGATGGCAATTAGATACGTTCCAAGGAACGGGAGGCTAGCTCAAATTCCTTGAATCAAGAGCCCCTCACCGGCATCAAGGTACCTCCCTCAAAGTCGTAAAATAATAAATTTTCTTAGAATTTCTAATAGAGGATGTCTGTGGAAACTTTTTTAGTCACTAAAAGTTCCACAGGGTAAGCGAGTCGTTAGGAGCCTTAAACATACCGTGGATCGGCCCTCGGAGTTTATAAACCCACACTCCCAACCAAAACAACTACACACTCCAGCTTTTGAAGGTGACTATTGTGTATATTTTAATTGATAGATTTATTCACCTAGGAACACCTAGGCAAGTTTGTACAGCTAGAGACTAATAGTAGGATTATTAAGGCAACGTTAGGTATTAATACTGTAGCTCTAGCACCCTAATATAGGTAGTTATAGGCCTGAATAGGCAAGCATTAGGTTATGTTAGCTAGAGACAACTGGCAGCCCACACGAATCTAGGCAGTGTGGTGGTCAGAAATTGTGACCTACGTTCTTACCAGACCAGACCCCACACGAACAAGACGTGCTGAGATTAGGCAGCACCCCCCACGTGACCCAACATCTGTCCTGGGGCCCTGGAGGAGTTCCCGAAGTACCGTGGAAATCTGCCTCCATCCAGACCCATTACAGTAAGACTAGGCTTTCTTTCTCTCAGTATCTGGCCAGTTTTCTGGGGGAAACGTTAGTGAGTTATCTGTGGGTCTTAGGCGGACGGACGACTTTGTGTTGGTATGTAACAGCGTCGTCTCCTAAGTTCAAGTCTGGAAGCTAGTGTTACTTACTGCATATATTACTCAAGGGATATCCTAGTAACCAGGGAACTCTGAGGTGCAGGCAGGACACTAATTACCCCATCTTTTGCAGACAAAGTTTCTCCACTGCACATGGTGTTAGGAGGGGTTATATATAAGGAAGACCAGGACACATACCACCCTTTTCTTTCAAGTAAGTAATCTCCCTTCTAGTATTGTGTAGGCAGTGTGGGGTTCCCCTTACTGCAATCAGCTAGAAATTTGTACCATAGCCACTTGTAAGTCTGAGAGAAGTGTCTCAGAGTGTCGGTGTCAACAGTGCTTGCCCAGAGTGCAACTTACAAGAGGCCAATCCAAACAAGTTTCTACAATGTCCGTCATTGTCAATATGGTACGGGTGGAAACATTAGGACGTGTTTCCTTAAAATACCTGCTGTCCCTGTTCACCTAGCAGTAAAATAGGTACCTGGGTGTGGGTCGCATCCTGGGAGCAAACTTGACCTAATTTGTCCGAAATACCAGGGGCTTTCTGTATAGTAGTATGTCACTGATGTCAGCTCTGTATATATTGCACATGTACTCGTAGAAAAGAAGATAAATTAGTATTATTCCCTTGTTAGTCTTGTATTACCCCGAGATCGAACCCGGGTTCATTCGGTTGTTTGCCATAGCTACAAGTCGCGTCCCTCTGAAGTTTGCCAGCTCACACTGACGGGGAGTAGAACTACCCTAACATGCTCCCGTAGGCCTAGTTTGTTTACCTAGGCATATTACACAATTTTGGGTGATTATGATTGTCTCGCATAGTAACATGTGTTATAAATTACCTAGAATAACCCAGTTAAAAAAAATCAGTAATTTCATCTACTTGCAGTAGTTATTATGACAGTTTTTCACATTCATTGTACTCTAATAAATGCTAATATGTCACTTTTTGAAGTCCAGATATATTACATAACCAGCTACAGTATTACCATACTCTCTGATACATTCTAGAACCAAAACTTTCATCATTCTCCACACATTGTACACAACATTGTACACTTGTAACATGCATTGAAATAAAAATTATTATTATTATATTATTATTATTATACATTCTTGCATCATCTTGTCCATCCATTTTCTTTGGTTTTCTAATGTGTTCTGTTTCTTTGATTTCGGCTTAAGATTGGTATTCAACATATTAAACTTGTATAAATGTTTGGAATATGCAGTTATGAAAAGGTTAAGCGAATATTTGCTTGATAAACCCACATTGTTATTAGCACTTTGCAATTGCTGCATCCATACATAGGGTTATATAATGCCAATGTTAACATTCACTCTAAAATAAAATGAGAATATCAAATATTAAAATGAAGATTCTACGTAGATATCTTGTATAGCTGAAGACTGAAAATGAAATATAAAACAAAAAATTATAGTGATGATGGACTATATTTTTTTAGATGAAATCGAAGCCAGTGCCCAGAGAAAGGATGAGAAGGCAGACTACATATGAGCTAGTCAACACTTGCAGACGAAACGTGTTCAGAGCGAGACGTGGTCTCCAATACACCCTTCACTCTCATTGTCTGAGGACATTTTTCCCAAATTCCTGGTCGGTAGGTGTGTAAAGAGGTCTCATTTATACCCTGTAGCATTATCTACTGCTGTCATTTAGTAATAACTAAACTAAAGGCGAGAGTTGTGTCGTTTCAGGTACTCCAGTTCTTAAGTTTACAAACAAACAAAACAAACAAATTTTATTTCATTGCAGGTTACATGGTTATTCAGGTATAATAATAATAATACTTTATTTAGACATAGGTATAAAAAGAGATGTACATGCCAAAAGCCCCTAATATGCTGCGCATTGCGGGCATTCTTAGGACTACTTAGACTACATGGTAAAAAATTATGGTTGATAATGTATATAATAAGTATAATTGTGTATGTATGTTATAAAGTTTGAATATAAGTTGAACATATCAATGTATGTATTATTCATAACAGGTTTTTACATTTAAGTGATTATTCTACTTTGTTGGGAGTGTTTGATATTGAGCATTTAGGTTTGGGTGAGAAGGTGTTTTTTTAGCATCGTTTTGAATTGGGGTACAGGCAGGGTTTCCTTGGCAATGACAGGTAATGAAATCCAAATTTTCGTGCCTTTTATATGCATTGAGTTTTTACATAGTGTTAGATGGACACGGGGAACATCGAGGAGTGATCTGTGTCTAGTGTTATGGTCATGTGTCCTGTTAAAATTAGTAAGGAGAAGTTTGAGTGGTGGGTTAATATTACACAAATACAGTTACATAGATTATCATACATAGCATCATATGTGTAGAGAACCTAGGATAACCCAAAAAAGTCGGTGACTTATTTCCATTGGGGTTCATTGATGCTGGTTAAGGGCTCTTGATCCATGGAATTTGACTTTTTCCCTCACCCTTGCATCGAACTTTATTGCCTCCTATTCCCCCAGGTGCTGTATGACCCTTGCAGATTTACCACTTCCCCCTAAATAAAGATTATCTAAAGTTTCCATACGATAAGAGATAAGATTTTAGTTAGGATTTTTAACCTCGGAGTGTTAGCTGCTCAAGATAACCCATTATTAAAGTTAATGCATCATCGGGGACTATCTTATTTCCATTGGAGTACTTGAATCTAGTCCCCCAGGATGCGACCCACGCCAGGTACCTACTTACTGCTAGGTGAACAGTGACAGCAGGTCAAAGGAAACTTGCTCAACGTTGCACCCATGCCGGAAATCTATCCTGGACCCTCAGTATGTGAGCTGAGAACCCTACCAACCAAGCCACAACTTTCATCAAAAATATTTAAAATATATACATGTATATACATGTGTGAGCGTGTTAGATAGGAGTGAATGGAGACGAATGTTTTGGGACATGACGATCTGTTGGAGTGTGAGCAGGGTAACATTGTGTGAAGGGATTCAGGGAAACCAGTTAATTGATTTAGTTGGACTTGAGTCCTGGAAATGGGAAGCAAGTTGCATTTTAAGGAGGAGGTCTCAGATAGTAAGCATAGGAGGGACATTTTTTCCATTGAGTATCTGAACTCCCCAAAGACACAGTGATTATGTATGAAGTGGGTAAAGTGTTGAATGATGATGAAAGTTATCCTGGGATTCTTCAGTTTGAGGTCACCCTGCCTCGGTAGAGCCCGACTTGTTGAAAAAAAAAAAAAAAAACATAGGCCCTGTCATGGACCGGGCTGTGAGGGCGTTGACCCCCCAGAACACCCTCCAGATATAAGATAAGATACTTTATTTCAGCTTGATACAGTATTTGTACAAAGGTGAATGACATTTAGGTGTGCATGCAGAAAGCCTCTTAGGTGAAGAGTTACAATGAATGCAAGAGAATTTAATATCCTATTAGTTCATGCTATATGGCTTTTATCAAGTTAATTGTTGAAGGAATTAACCAGAAGAACTAGTAATTTAGGGTAATCCAGTAAAGCCATCATGTGGGGCTTATTTGCATTGGGTCCTTTTAATTTTTTTTCTCAGCATTCGACCTACAGGAATCTACTAATATACAGGACTGTTATCTGGCAGTGTATTAAGGTTTTTATCAATTGGGGAACTCTTGGGTACATGTCTGGATGGCCTACATAATATAATATCTTTATTTCTACAAGTACATGTAGCATGACATCTAGCTGACATCAATGACATACTACTACTTAGAAAGCTGCTTGTTATGCAGAGCATTTCGGGCAAATTAATTCAGTTTTGTCCCAGGATGCGACCCACACCAGTCGACTAACATCCAGGTACCCATTTTACTGATAGGAACATAGACAACCAGTGTAAGGAAACCTGCCCAATGTTTCTACCTTTGCCGGGAATCGAACCCGGACACTCGCCGTGTGAAACGAGAGCTTTAGCCATCAGGCCACGGGGCACCGTGGCTTGGATGTTATGGAGTCTTAGGACAGATATATTATAAGTTTTGTGTTGGTAAGACTAGGACAGGTCAAATTTGGCTTGATTTATTTTTATGGAAAAGTGCTAAACCCATAGGGGTCTTTGGCATGGAAGGTAATCAGGTTTGATCCAAGGAAATGGAGAGTAGCTCTATTTCCCTGGATTCAAGTACCCTTGGATCAAGTGAAGGAAAGGTTCTGATATTACTAGTTTTGTGCCAGTTTGCAGTTGGCTTTTTACAGTATAGTCTTTTAAGCCTATAAATTTTAGTTATTACAGTCTTAAATGTGAAAGGAACTGGATTAAGAATGTATCCTAGGGTCAAACCTGAATGCTTCCCATTCCTCGAGTGCTCTGACCCCTATGACTTTAGCACTTTCCACTGATTAAGTATTAAAAAACCTGCAGGTTGCCAAGAGCCTAGAGATTAGGCAATATGACACTTTTCCGAGCAACTCGAAATATGCTGGGACTGCGCAGCAGGATTAGGGCAATGGTTATCCCCAGAAAGTTAGCTAACATCCCCACCATGGCCCCAGCTTGTTCTCGCTTCTTCTACCGTGGGCCATGGCGTGATCCCTTCACTCACATGGAAGAGTTCATGAAGGATATGGAAAGGAAGTTTAAGAGAGACATCGATAGCAGCCTGAGTTCATTTTTCAAAGATGTAAGTACTGCATATATTGGCACTGTTCTGTGTGAGACTATGTATACGTTTATTTACCTTCATATAATTCAGTTCGGTACAAAATAATAATTTGGTTTTACAGGGAATAAGAGCATTTGTTCGCTTAGTATCAAACATTTTGACTATATAGTACTGAATAGTTTAGGTTTTCAAACTATTTTGTATTTTAGCAATATAGTATTGTGCCATATTCTCCTCACTTCTGTGGATGAATTAATTTTCATGTGTATAATTTGGTTATACATTTGCAAAATATATATATTTTTATTATTATTAACACATCGGCCATTTCCCACCAAGGTAGGGAGGCCCGACAAAGAAAAACTTTCATCATTCACTCCATCACTGTCTTGCCAGAGGCACACTTACACTACAGTTATAAAACTGCAACATTAATACCCCTCCTAAGTGCAGGCACTGTACTTCACATCTCCAGGACTCAAGTCCAGCCTGCCAGTTTCCTTGAATCCCTTTATAAATGTTACCTTGCTCACACTCCAACTGCATGTCAAGTCCTAGAAACCATTTGTCTCCATTCGCTCCTATCTAACACGCTCATGCATGCTTGCTGGAAGTCCTAGCCCCTCCCTCCAACCTTTCCTAGGCTGACCCCTACCCTGCCTTCCATCCACTACAGATTTATACACTCTGTCATTCTATTCTGTTCCATCCTCTCTACATGTCTGAGCTGTATGACCCTTGCAGGTTTAACACTTTTTTTTATTATAATAATAATCTACATGTCTGAACCACCTCAACAACCCCTCAGCCCTCTGGATAATTGTTTTGGTAATCCCACACCTCCTCCTAATTTCCAAACTACGAATTCTCTACATTATATTCACACCACACATTGCCCTCAGACACGATATCTCCACTGCCTCCAGCCTTCTTGTTGCAAGGCAACATTTTTTTTCCATGCTGCAGTGCATCATACAGTAAATAATTTTCTGCCTCTTAATTTATAAATTACTTGTGTACAACATTTGAAAACTTATTAATTTCCAAATGTTGAACATGACCTATTTATTAATTTGTTGGTATTAGGTGATACATCTGTAATATAGCTGGTGTACATGTAAAAACTATTGCCTGCTCTTGTCAAAATGTAACTTGATTTTCTAAGGTTCCTCGTGTTGTGGGTTCACAAGCTTTGGACACAGCACCAGTGATTACAAAGCCAGGCTTTGGACATGTGCAGAATATCTCAACAGAGGACAGGTACAAACTAGCATTCAACTTTTTCGATGCCAAACCAGAGGATATCAAAGTTGCTCTAAAAGGTAAATTTTCTACCAGATTCCTTTGACTTTATTATTTTTACCATATGAAATATATGTATGTATAGCTCTTCATTTCATGCATGTGTATCCTTAATTATTGACCTAAATAAATTCCTCTCCTAAAATAATGGCATACACATTTACTTACTACATATAGTAGTAAGATCTTTGTCTTCCAACATTTTAGTTACCACATTTACCCCTCTACTCATTTTCTTTCCATATCTTCATTCTTGATTAAAGTTACCATTTAATGTATTAGTAAAATAATTGGATGGATTTGTTTAGGGGCAACCTTGTTCTAGGCTAAGGTAACCTTCATTCTGTCTGCCATGGTTAACCCTGGGTGGAGGCTTCTTGATGCCAGTGAGAGGCTCTTGATCTAAGGCATTGCACCTGATGTCCCTTTGGATTGACCCAGATAGCTTCTGGCACATAATGACCTTTATTTGTCTGCAGTAGTAGGATTGTTATTCTTATTGATGTTTTTCTATAGGGCGAACATTGACTGTCTCTGGAAAAGCTGAATCCTCGACCGAAACATCCCAGGTCAAGCATGCAATGTCTGTAGAGTACCAGCTGCCAGAGGAAGTGGATGTCGATGCTCTGGAGTCTTCCCTCTCCCATGATGGAATCTTGACAATTGAGGCACCCCAAACTCCACCTAAGGGGCCAGAAACTTCTCAAACAATAAACATCAAGAGGGAGGAATAACCATGATACAATGCCTGTTTTTTTAAGGACTATGAAAGTAGAGCAATCAATGCATGCACGTACAATACCCTGCAATCTAAGGTTTTTCCTCCATATTATGCTGAACAGATCACAAGTAAAATAATTTTTGTGGACACCTTTTACATACAAGAAATACTAGATGCTGAAAATTAACATTATTCTTTCAACAAACTGGCCTTATCCCACTGAAGCAGGGTGGCCCTAAAAGAAAAACAAAATGGGGTTAAAAATTAAAATTATCCAAGTAAATTTATTTTACATTTTAGGACTTATCTACCAATAATCTGATACTAAAGAAATTTTTTTAAATATATGCTGTATATATAGTGATTTAATTAGTAAAGAAGTTAGTTTAGAAAAAAAACATGGGTACTGCATAACTTTTGCACAATGTAACTATTTTTTGCTACATTAAGTAATCATTTTGTTTACATTAAAATATTACAGCTGCTGTAGTCTGTAAGAGGTTAAATATGAATAATCTTCATTTAATTACTAAATTAGTAAAGATTAATGCTACATACACTGAGCAACGTATCTTGTTATAATGTTGCCATATACATAGCCTAAGTTTAAATAAATACTGTATCTATCATAATGTTTTTTAAATAAAGGGAATACCAAACTTATAATGTTTATTATGACCCTTGTAGGTTTAGCACTTCTTTTTAATTATAATAATATAATTGGTTTACATACTAAGAAATATTGGCTTATATAAGGGCACAGTTACAGTGGTACCTTGACTTACAAGTATAATTCGTTCTGTGACCGAGCTCATAACTCAATTTGCTTGTATATCAAATCAATTTTCATTGAAATTTATTGAAATGCCATTAATCCATTCCAGCCCCTCCCCCCCCAAAAAAAAAATTTTTTTTACGGGTTTTTAAGTAAGAAAAATGTATTAATAAATAAGAAATGATTTTTGCCAGGTCCCAGCAATGTTTTAAAAATGCTGCAGTATATATGACACTCCTTGAAGCATGGTGTAAGGCGAGTGTCACTCCACTGCTGACAGTGCAGCAGTGGAGTGACATTTGATGATCGTGCACTGCCTTGGCTTTATTTTTCACTGTTACACATAAACATCTGTATCTGTTTGTTCCTGTCTGTCTAGCTATGTTAATCTGTCTTCCTCTGTCTGAGAGAGAGCCGCTCATGAACCAACAGGTATTACACATGATGCAGAGTTGTCATGTCTGATTCCTGAACAAGTGAAAATGTGTATTACTTGCCAGTCATGCTTATTATGCCTTATATGTATCTACAAGCATAGTAAAGCACTTTGTCTGGATTTTTTTGGCTATCCTAGTAATTTACACTGTGTACCTGTGAGCCAGAGAGATGGACAGAGCCAGAGAGGAGAGATGGACAGAGCCAGAGAGGAGAGATGGACAGAGCCAGAGAGGAGAGATGGACAGAGCCAGAGAGGAGAGATGGACAGAGCCAGAGAGGAGAGATGGACAGAGCCAGAGAGAGAGATGGACAGAGCCAGAGAGGAGAATGGACAGAGCCAGAGAGAGAGATGGACAGAGCCAGAGAGGAGAGATGGACAGAGCCAGAGAGGAGAGATGGACAGAGCCAGAGAGGAGAGATGGACAGAGCCAGAGAGGAGAGATGGACAGAGCCAGAGAGGAGAGATGGACAGAGCCAGAGAGGAGAGATGGACAGAGCCAGGAGGAGAGATGGACAGAGCCAGAGAGAGAGATGGACAGAGCAAGAGAGGAGAGATGGACAGAGCCAGAGAGGAGAGATGGACAGAGCCAGAGAGGAGATGGACAGAGCCAGAGAGATGGACAGAGCCAGAGAGATGGACAGAGCCAGAGAGATGGACAGAGCCAGAGAGATGGACAGAGCCAGAGAGATGGACAGAGCCAGAGAGATGGACAGAGCCAGAGAGATGGACAGAGCCAGAGAGATGGACAGAGCCAGAGAGATGGACAGAGCCAGAGAGATGGACAGAGCCAGAGAGATGGACAGAGCCAGAGAGATGGACAGAGCCAGAGAGATGGACAGAGCCAGAGAGATGGACAGAGCCAGAGAGATGGACAGAGCCAGAGAGATGGACAGAGCCAGAGAGATGGACAGAGCCAGAGAGATGGACAGAGCCAGAGAGATGGACAGAGCCAGAGAGATGGACAGAGCCAGAGAGATGGACAGAGCCAGAGAGATGGACAGAGCCAGAGAGATGGACAGAGCCAGAGAGATGGACAGAGCCAAGAGATGGACAGAGCCAGAGAGATGGACAGAGCAGAGATGGACAGAGCCAGAGAGATGGACAGAGCCAGAGAGATGGACAGAGCCAGAGAGATGGACAGAGCCAGAGATGGACAGAGCCAGAGATGGACAGAGCCAGAGAGATGGACAGAGCCAGAGAGATGGACAGAGCCAGAGAGATGGACAGAGCCAGAGAGATGGACAGAGCCAGAGAGATGGACAGAGCCAGAGAGATGGACAGAGCGACACAGATAGAGACAGACAGCCAAAGAAAATCAGACAGCCAGCCGGCCTGCCAAACATGTATTACACGTTCCAGAATTGTTCCTCTTTACTTACACATTAGTTATTATCAAATTTTTTTATTACATGGTGGGCCTTGATCACACTCCTGGAAAACTATAAAATGCTAATTGTATTCATTTTTTTTTAAGCTGATTTGACAGCTATTATGAGGATGTGAATTCAAAGGAACTGTTTAAATGAAAATGTCATGACCCCTCAAGGGAGGTTTTTTGATGCTGGTGAGGAGCTCTTGATCTAGGGAATTGAATTTGTGCTTAAATTCCCTGAATTAAGCTTGAATGCATTACACCCCCCCCCCACACATGTGCTGTGTAATCCCTACAGGTTTACTGCTGCCCCATGATGTCAAGATGAACTAGTCATCCTTGTTGCTATGACATAGCTAGGTGCATCCAGCCCTTAATTTTACTATGGAATGTTACCATGGAAAGTACTAATAACCCATCTGAACAATCACTTTACTCTTATTTCAGCATAACTGAATTATTTTCATATGGATATCCTAAACTTGTAAGGAAACTCCTCCAGTGAATTTCCCTAATGCTAATAAGAGGCTCTTGATCTAAGGAATTGGACATGTCCTTCCCTTCCTTAGATTAAACCAGATTGTCTCCTCATCTCAAAGCATTATGACTCCTAAGGGTTAAGTGCTTCCCCTTATTTATAATAAAGATCAAGCCATGTCCCTTGAGGGTTAAAATTAGCAAATTATGGCTACACTACAACAATCCCCTCTCCTTCGCCTACATTCAGCCCTAATTTTGTTGAAACTCGATTATGGTGACCAGATATATTCGGCGGCCTCCCCTGCTACTCTTTCCATCCTTAATCCCATCCATCACCAGGGATTACGCTTATGCCTTGGTGCATTTCGTTCCTTCCCGGTTGAGAGCCTCTATGTAGAAGCGAACATTCCATCCTTATCCGATCGTCGTGATGCACATTGCATTCGCTATTTTGTTCGCTCTCATGACCTTCGCAATCCTTCCATGTATAGGATTGTTACAGATGTTAGTAGGCGCTCTTTATTTGTTCGTCGCCCCTGCTTACTTCGTCCCTTTTCTCTTCGTCTACATTTACTCCTGTCTTCCCTTCAGCTCCCACCTCTATATGTTCATGTGACATCTTCCTTTCCCCTACCCCCTTGGGAAGTTCCTGCTGTCCGTGTCTGTTCTATTCCTCTACCTTGCGCGAAAGCCCAACTACCTACGGCGGCTTCTCGCTCTTTCTTTCTAGACCACTTCCGTTCTCATTCCCATGCCATCGCAGTATACACCGATGGTTCAAAGTCATCTGACGGCGTCGGATTCGCAGCAGTGTTTCCGGACAGCGTTGTACGAGGGCATCTCTTACCCTCAGCTAGCATATTTACGGCTGAATTGTATGCCATTCTTGTGGCACTTATCCGTATTGCATCTATGCCTGAGTCACCATTTGTGGTCGTTTCAGACTCCCTTAGTGCTTTACAGGCTATCCGTAAAATTGATACACCTCACCCCCTAGTTCTTCGTATCCACCTTTGGTTACGCCGTATCTTTAGCAAGCATAAAGATATTGTTTTTTGTTGGGTCCCTGGTCATGTTGACGTACAGGGCAATGAACAGCCAGACACTGCTGCGCGGTCAGCAGTACATGACCTTCCAGTTTCATATAGAGGTGTTCCTTTCACGGACTATTTTGCGGTCATTGCTACCCACCTTCGCACCCGTTGGCAGCAACGCTGGTCTGACCTGTTGAATAACAAACTTCATTCTATTAAACCGGTTATAGGTTTCTGGCCTTCTTCTTGTCACCAATGTCGAGGTTGGGAGACTACACTCTCCCGTCTTCGCATCGGCCACACTCGTCTTACTCACGGGTATCTCATGGAGAGGCTCCCTGCCCCTCTCTGTGAGCATTGTCAGGTTCCAGTGTCTGTTCGACATATCCTGTTGGACTGCCCACTCTATCAACGAGCACGCAGAATTTACCTCCAACGACGTCTTCGCTCTGCGGCCCTTTCTTTACCTTCCCTTCTTGCAGATGGCCCCTCCTTTAATCCTGACTCTCTCATTGACTTTTTGACAGAAACTGACTTACTACACAAACTCTGAAGATTATACCTCTAGCACCTCCCTCAGTCCCTTCTACCTCGATCTCTTGCTACCCTCCTCCCCTGCACTATCCACCGTCATCTTGCACTCCATACCCTACTAATCGTCCATCTCCCTCTTACAACCCACTCTCCCTGCATCCTACAATAACCTGCAGCGCTGTATAACCCCTGTGGTTTAGCGCTTCTATTTGATTATAATAATAATAATGTATAACCCCTGTGGTTTAGCGCTTCTATTCGATTATAATAATAATCTACAACAATCCCTAGTTTAATGAAAATAAGTTGGTCACATTAAGGAGGCATTCTCAGGTTATCGCATTACACAATGGAAAAAAAATGACTTGCATAATGTAGCAGTCTAAAAAGTTACCTGATAATCTGGCTTTATGCATCCATGCAGTTTAGCGCTTCTTTTTGATTATTATAATAATAATAATAATAATATGCATCCATGCTCCAAGTTTATCAGACCACTCAGGAATAAATGAAGATAAATGATAAAGCATAACTATATTTTATTCCATTCTTTTGATTATAATAATAATATATTTTATTCCCAGGGAGATAAATGCACTGAAAAACTTTAAATATTTATTTAGTGAAGAATTCCTTGTAGTATATTAACAGTAAATCATATTTGTTCTTTACCTTTAACACAGTTCAGTAAAAAATGACATATGTACCTAAAAGGTATACCTCTCTTACACTTGTACTGGTAAATGAAAACTTCACAATTTATACAAAAGCTTCACAAATTATACAAAGTATTTACCTACAATTTTTTTTTTTTTATTAACACATCGGCCGATTCCCACCAAGGCAGGGTGGCCCAAAAAAGAAAAACTTTCATCATCATTCACTCCATCACTGTCTTGCCAGAGGGGTGCTTTACACTACAGTTATAAAACTGCAACATTAACACCCCTCCTTCAGAGTACAGACACTGTACTTTCCATCTCCAGGACTCAAGTCCGGCCTGCCGGTTTCCCTGAATCCCTTCATAAATGTTACTTTGCTCACACTCCAACAGCACGTCAAGTATTAAAAACCATTTGTCTCCATTCACTCCTATCAAATACGCTTACACATGCTTGCTGGAAGTCCAAGCCCCTCGCACACAAAACCTCCTTTACCCCCTCCCTCCAACCTTTCCTAGGCCGACCCCTACCCCGCCTTCCCTCCACTACAGATTTATACACACTCGAAGTCATTGTCTCATTCCATTCTCTACATGTCCGAACCACCTCAACAACCCCTCCTCAGCTTGTTGAGGTGGTTTTTACATGTAGAGAGAATGGAACCTACATAACTTTTTTTTTTTTTAATACACTGGCAGTCTCCCACTGAGGCAGGGTGATTAAAAAAATGAAAAAACACTTTCACCATCATTTATACTATCACTGTCTTTGAAGAGGGACACAGATGCAACAGATTAGAGGCCACTAAACGGCAAATATGCCAAACCCCTCCTTTAAAAAGAAGTCATTGTACTTCCCACCTCCATTCTATTTGATTATAATAATAATAATTTCCCACCTCCAGGACTCGAGTCCGGCTAACCAGTTTCCCTGAATCTCTACAAAATATTACCCTGCTCACACTCAACAGCTCAAGTCCCCAAACACCATTCGTCTCCACTCGCTCCTATCCAACACGCTCACACATGCCTGCTGTATATCCAAACCCCTTGCACACAAAACCTCTTACCTCCTCCCTCCAATCTTTCTTAGGACAACCCCTACCCCTCCTTCCCTCCACTACAGATTTATACACCCTCCAAGTCAAACTATTTTCCTCCATCCTCTCTAAATGACCAAACCACCTCAACAACCCCTCCTCAGCCCTCTGAATAATACGTTTAGTAACTCTATACTTCCTAATTACACACTTTGAATTCTCTGCATAATATTTACACCACACATTGCTCGTAGACACGACATCTCCACTGCCTCCAGCCGCCGCCTCACTAATATTCCTAGCCCATGATTCACACACATGGATAACGTTCTTTGTCTCCAGAGATACCTCAATTCACCACCCACCTTTTTTCCTTCATCCTTTATAATATCAACCAATAATATTGTTTAAAAACTGAAGGAATATGTAGAGTACAGCCAATAACAAAAATAGAAATAATATGGCAGGAGCGGCCAAGCCATGGTTTGCGAGGTTTACTTACTGTCGTGGATATTATTGTTGCTGGGCTGCATTTAATGAGCAAAAAGTCGCATACGACTAAGAGCCATAGTTTTGCTGTCTTAATATGGGCTCTTATTTAGAAGGAAATGACTACTAATCCTATATTACAGTAAGGGTCATACACCATTGGGAGGGAGGTGGGCAGAACGGGATGTATACTAATCCCATAGATCGAGCACATGCACACGTGCATGTGGGGAGCTCACATCTATTATTACACATTATATATATAGTACATATAAAGGTAATATCCTCTATGCTATCACCCCTTATATGGTTAACAGGCACCTTATACTTAAACTAACCAAAGGCTTTAATATTTAAAGACATGCACACAATATGGTATAGTATACGTAACTAACATGTGCTTTTTTTGGAAAAAAAAATATATATATGTATATAATTGTTTCACATGATGGTAGGATTGCTGGTGTCTTTTTTCTGTCTCATAAACATGCAAGATTTCAGGTACATCTTGCTACTTCTACTTACACTTAGGTCACACTACACATTCATGTACAAGCACATACATACACACCCCTCTGGGTTTTCTTCTATTTTCTTACTAGTTCTTGTTCTTATTTCCTCTTATCTCCATGGGGAAGTGGAACAGAATTCTTCCTCCGTAAGCCATGCGTGTCGTAAGAGGCGACTAAAATGCCAGGAGCAAGGGGCTAGTAACCCCTTCTCCTGTATATATTACTAAATGTAAAAGGGGAAACTTTCGTTTTTCATTTTGGGCCACCCCGCTTCGGTGGGAAACGGCCGACGTGTTGAAAGAAGAAAGAAGGTCAAGTGTATACTATACAGAACATTCACTTGATTTCCTAACTTAGGGGTGAGTGTATCCTTGGTGTTAGTATTGAGGTCAGTTGCAGCCTTAATTGCACTCGTATAATCAACAAGCCTTAATTAAAATTAACACGCTAACTTTCAGAATCTTAGGATTTTCACCAGAAGGGATAATTGGGTACACAAAGCCTCAACCAACTAAAATAAATTCATTAATAAACTCTCAGTAATCCAGATACAGGTGAAGCAGCAACCCAGGTGTAATGGACATTACTGTATTCATGAAGCACTAAACCCATAGTAATCATAAAGAATGCAATGGACAAAATCTGATCCGGATTTGGGTGATTGTTAATCCCAAAAAATGTTTAATGCTGTATATAAAAAAAAATCCATGAAGGGCAGAAAAGTTAGAAATTATTGAATAGAGTGAACATTCTGTTAAAGGGTTAGCAAAAGAATATGGTATTGGAATATATCATTCCCAAAAATGACATTTTAGAGTGTGTAGGGCATCTTTTAAATGACAATACTATACAGATACTATAGTGCTGTTATTATATACAGTATAGGGTATAAAATCATTCACACCAAACTTTTTCTATTTGTGAGACAGACAACAGCTTTAATTCTGCCAAGGCAAAAGAAATATGTTCTCTTAACTTTTAACTTAATTTTTATATTGTATGTTTTTCACTTATTTATGATATTGGTTAGATCATGCTCAAAAACCTCTTCTATAATTGGTGTTAACAAAAAAAAAATAGCAAAAAAAAAAAAAAAAAAAAAATTAAGTCTTGCTATGCAAAGATTTCTCTCCCAAATTTAAAAGATTGGGTCCTGCCTCAACATCAACTAAAAAAATAAACGAAATATTCAACGTTCACAAAATTACCATCGTTCGATAATAAAAGGAAAAAATCTTTATTACTACAAATAATAATAATGTAGCATTTTAGCACAGTAGTTGGTTTAGTGCTTAGTTTTGAATATAATAATAATAATAAGAGCATGGTAGTGTCAACATAAGAATTCTGATTGGACCTGTATATAAACTAAGGATAAGTGTGTACATGCACCTGATCTACGACATAGCTCATGAAAGGGCAGGTAAAGACAGTAAGGAGATTAACAAAAAAAACATTTTGCATGTCTCAGACATTCAAAATGTTATTTTTTCCTTTGTATTTTTTAACATACAGTACAGTATTTCCATACAAGGGCATAATATGTATCTTGACATATGCGGAACCCATACTTTACATTAAGATTTCCTCCCAAATATTACTCCACATTTTAAGGAGCAAGATTAACATTACTGGTAGTTACTTTACTTTCGCTAAGTTTCTTATCAACTGAGCTGTGATGTTTATGTCAGACTGCATGAAGTTATCACCAACAGCTTCATTGATAAGGCTATCACACAAGAAAACTTGGTTTAGAAGTAAGCCACAGAATGACCTCTGAAACCAACTTTCAGTAACTCAAACTTTAGGTATACCCCATAAAAAAACTGAAAGAAATTTTTCTGTAAAACATAAATGCATATTATACCGCAGTTAATTAAAAAAAATTAATAATTAATACAGATTCTATTTTAGGACTGCCCATTAAAGTCTGTTTGGCTACAAATTCTTGTTTATTATCACTTGTACTTTGTTGTACATACAATTTAATAACAGTTCTGCATGCCCACACCTCAGGTACTGCAACAGGTTAACATTCACACTGCACACTTTCCTAAAACGTAGAGTATATTTATATATACATGATAAATTTACCATTTACATAATTTTCTAATTAATACAATATTTACATTTGGCACCTGGACACTGCCCTAATGCATAAGGATATCTTTGTGATGTTGCACTGATGCAAACAGAACGATGAGTCTAATATGTAAAATCAGTTCTAACTTAACAAGTACCTGTCTGAACTGTAGTAAAATGATAAAACAGATCTCCTTGGTACATTACCTTATTTATTTAAACCAACATGTTTTAATTTTACTAATGCTATATATGTAAGCAATCACTTTTATTTTCTAGTCACATTCTTAATATGCAGCAAGATTATAAATGTTAAATTTTAAACACCTTCATGAGCTATTACTCTTTAGACAATTATAGCAACTAGCTTACTGATGTTTATAGCTATACATTTTGGTGGGTTCAGCACCTTTGATTATATCATTATTATTATTATTATTCATTATGGAAAGCCATTTTCTTCTAGGGCTAAGGTTCTACACAAGATATATTTTTATAAGAAATGGCACATGAAATTTTTTTGCAAAACAATACTGAATTTTGTTACATAGATATTTTTATTTTTGTTACTAACCTCTACCACCACTCTTATAATCTACTTCCTGCATCATCTAATTTATAGATATTATCTTATGTCAATATTTTCATTATTTCACTTCCTTATATATCACCAATACAAGAAACCATCTTCCTCTACCACCATTTGCCTCATTAACTTTTCTAACTCACCCTAATATCTGTTAACACATACAGAGGTACAGTGGTACCTCGGTTAACGATATTTTTTCGTTCCAGAATGCTGTTCAAGTGCCATTACCAAACGAATTTATCCCCATAAGGAATAATGTAAAATAGACTAGTCCTTTTAGACCCGCAAAAATACACTTACAAAAGCATTTAAAAAAATAAACTTACATAAAAGGGCGAGTTTGGGGACCATCGTTAACCAAGGTACCACTGTACCTCTATTTATGAGCAGCTCCTAACTCGAACAATTATGTAAGTGTATTTTTGTAGGTGCTTTTGTAAGTGTATTTTTGGGGGTCAGAAATGGATTAATCTAATTTTCATTATTTCTTATGAGAAAAAATTCCTTCGGTATCGGCACTTGAATAGCCGTCTGGAACGAATTTTGCTCGTAACTTGAGGTACCACTGTACCTACACAGTGTGGATATATAGAAAATACACCAACAGTCAGTGTGAGAAAAAAAAAAAAAAAAGACAAATACTGTACAGCCACAAAGTATAGGGCCTTGACACATGTCACCATGGACACTGAAACACCTGCTGCTTATAGTATACCACCTGCACATATATTGAAAGAATCAATATAAACAGGCAGATTACCAGACGTCCAGAAGACAGCAAATGCAATTTCAACATTAAAAAATGGCAACAGCAGGATAACACTAAACTACAGATCAACACTGCTGGCTCTCATTCCTTGCAAAGCAATGAGAGAAGACAAGAAAAGACACTAATAGAACAACTTTAGGAAATATGATTCATCTCTCAGCAGCAAAGAGCCTTCAGGAATGGTCCTGCTTCACTAACCTTAATGAAAAAAACAAAAACAAGAAAAGGTTGGGTAGACTGCATTTTCCTTGTCTGTGAAAGTCTATGATACATAATATTTTTCATATAGTATGTCAATGACCTTTCAGGAGGCCTAATATCCTAAATGCAAATGTTTATGCCAATACCATGCCCAAGCTTATGAGAAGAGCCCCAACATTAGATTACAGATTACAGTAAGATTACATTGACTGGTACAGGAATGTTCAGGAAAGTGGTTAATGAAATTCAACCCAAGTAAATGTTAATTAATTATTATTAGAATGTTCAGATTCCTTGGATCAAAAATGTAAAATAATGAGAGGTGCAAAGGAGACCAGACAGTGTACCATATTCTTGAGAAAGCAGTGCTGTACAATGGTCACATACCATGCAGCATGGCCTGAGATCAAATTTCTTGTTTTTGACTAGTCAATCAGGCTGATGCTATAGCTACCACATGCCTACATTGAAATTACAACCTGGCTGATAAGGCACTTGTAGCAGGTAGTGATCCAGTTTCCTCTAGAAGAAATTTACCTTTAGTCCTGCAATATTTACCTTTGCTGGTAAACCATTCAAGAATTCTGAACCAGAAATATTGACAGTTCTCCAACTGTGTCTCTGGCACTTTCAAAATATTCAAAGCTGTTGACAAGATAGACAAGGCTAAGTTCTTCACCGAGGATAAACTAGATACAAGGTGGCATGGTTGTAAATTACACACCCAAATGAGTTACGTATTAGGATATTAAAAAATATTTCAACAAAGTAGTCAAGATATGAAATTACCTGAAATACAGTCCAAACAAAAGTTCAAAAACAGATATGACAAGGCAATTTCATACCAGTTGGTCTAAAATTAATAGGGAGGAGACCAGGAGATGAAGTTCATCCTCCCACAAACTGAAACAGGTAATAATACAAGGAAAACCTTAAGATGGTGAAGAGTAAGCCATACCAAATAATTGATGAGCAAACATAGGACCCAATAACTGGAGCTCAACTTCTACAAATACTAGGCACATCCACATTCAGTAAAAATAATGAACAAACTGCAGGAGTGGTTTAACAAGTGGCTCCCAGCAGCTGGGCATCACACTGAGCCTACCACCAAAGGCTCACATAAACAGGCCATCAGACACAAAGGCTAAATTGATAAATACAATATAGGGAGTATTCATAGCAGCCAATTAATGGTCAAGGGATAGCAACTAGGAACTGAAGTTTGTTTCCTACAAGTACATATACAAGTCACATAATATCACATAAGATCATAAAGTATGCAAGTGACTGCCTATGCAAATACAGACACACACACAATTTCTTAATTTCTTGAAATATACTAATAATGGGGACAAAATTTTAGATTATGAAAAAAAAAAGTTACGAGGACAGACACTAAAGAAAAATTATTTCTTAGATAGTGGTAGACAGCTGCAATGACTTCCAATACAAGGCAGTGTGTTACAACTACTAGAAACTTTAAAAGTTTTATATGACAAATTAATTATAGAAACCAAGATACTATGAACATTGCTCTAACCCTTTAACTAAAAAAAGGCAATTATATACAGTGGACCCCTGAGTTTCGGTCATAATTCATTCCAGAAGGCCGCTCAAGTGCCATTACCGAACGAATTTACTCCCTTAAGGAATAATGTCAAGTAGGTTAGTCCATTTCAGACCCCCAAAAATACACTTACAATATTACACTTACATAATTGTTCGATTTCCGAGGTGACCGAAACTCGGGGGTCCACTGTACAGTGGTATCCAGAGTTTCGAACAGCTCCCAACTCGAACAATTATGTAAGTGTATTATTTTAAGTGCTTTTGTAAGTGTATTTTTGGAGGTCTGAAACGGACTAATCTAATTTACATTATTCCTTATGGGAACAAATTCATTTGGTAACGGCACTTGAACAGCCTTCTGGAACAAATTATGGCCGAAACTAGGGGTACCACTGTACACTAACTCACACACACACCTTCCTTTTCCTTCGCTACATCTTTCACACTGTCTCAAGCAATGAAATACATAAGTATACCAGAAATGGTCACATAAAGCAAATGTACATTTATTAAAAGTAATTATGAATGGCAAAAGAATAACTAAAAAGTATGATTATCACAGCCATTTTTCCTCTTTCACTTTAAGAATTACAGCTTTTGTCCAAAAGTAATCCCATTACGTTTCTATTTCAAACAGCTGACAAGGAGGAAGACTTGGACGCTCACAAAGTGTATTTGACTGTTTTAAATTAATCTTGATGTACATTATCTTCCAGGCTCGGTCCACTGGACTGCACACTAAGCCAGATTCTTGCTCAAAAATCCCTACCAATGTATTTTTATGATGTAATGTACCACAACAGCAAATCTTCACCACTCCATGATCTGACTTGAAAGCTTGTGTTCCATTTTCCAAATTTGGACTGAAGAGAAGACTATATTCCATGAAAGTTTCTCTTAAAAGTGCATAAGTGTTATCTCTACCCTGGGCATGTTTCTCACCACATGAATGTCCAATAAAATAAATATCTGCGAAGCTATTGCTGTAAAATATGTCTTCCCGAAAGGTGTCACCAATGTGGTATGCACACACTGGCTGTAAGCGATTCACCATATTAAAATACCATTCGCAGAAATCTCTGGTGAAGTCATCACTCCTAATGACACTCACTATTGACTGAGTAAAAGGTGTGACATCAAATTCAGATTCAGTATCATCATTAGTAATAATTTTTTCTACTTGAGTGCCTGAAACAGTATGATTTAGTGATCTAACTGCATTGGTGCTTGAAGGACTGTGTATATATTTAGTTTTATCAGTAGATGTGATATCTTCAGTTTTATCAGTGTTTGTGCTAGCTACTCTAAGTCTACCACAAGAGACACTGCCTTTTCTACCTTTGGGACTTTCAATTTCAGGATCTGAAGATGCCCTTCGCTTTAGAGTCGTAGGCTTTGACACAGCTTTTCTGCCACACTGCTTTTCCTGAAAAAAAAGGGGAATATAACATTTACAAAATTTTATTACAATAATCCTGTTTACAACATTCAAAAACTGGAGAGACCATCATCTAGAAAGGTTGGCAAAGCATCACAGAAGACAGCTGGAGAAAATACAAAAGGCTAACACTAAGACAATTTATTATAACTGTTTTGACTCTGGAACTTCAGTCATTAAGTACTGAAACATATCAAATGTCCTAATGTTTTCACTTTGTATCTTTTTCCAACTATTTATTGGTATCACATTCCATTTTTACCAGTATGTTATAGACAAGCAGAGATATTCAGCAACATATCTTTTCATGATACAATACTGTACTTTTGCTACTCAGTAGTATCCAGTCACTC
This sequence comes from Cherax destructor, assembly GCA_009830355.1. Lineage (NCBI taxonomy): Eukaryota > Metazoa > Arthropoda > Malacostraca > Decapoda > Parastacidae > Cherax > Cherax destructor. The sequence continues at coordinate 406,736 of WNWK01000098.1, read as the reverse complement.
CATAAACTAATTGTTAATTATTACACAAAAATTTTCACAAATAAATTATCAATCATGTAGAAAATTTAATAATTTAAAAGTTTAGAAGGAGTAAACAAACATTTTCTGGTTCAAATTTTTTCATACTATACAGAAAATTGTTTTGATTTGGTAAATTTATTTAACCTCAAGAAAGATAATGGAAGTAAATATTGTAACACTAATGACTGCTTGCCAGTTTTATACAAAGTGACCCATAAAATAGCAAATGCATCTTCATTCATCTTTACATATGTTCCTCTTCAAGGGTGGGAAGAGTCTGTGCACTGTGTTTGGAAGTCTTTCTTTCCAGCATAGTTCACGGATGAGGATCCAAGCATTGTCCTTGGTTGAAATGACAAGGAGATTTCCTCATTTACTAAAATTTCTGAATGATTCCAATGGATTTATCGCTCATGAGTAAAACAAACAAATCTCTCACATTCAACTGCATCACACATATAAATAAAGTTATATACTGTGATCAAACTTAAAAAAAAAAAAGTATAAAACTCACTGATTCATACAATAGCTAAAGCAATTACATACTCTCTCCTCAGATAAAGCCTTAACAGCTCACCCATAAGTCCTTCACAGCCATGATCATTTGATTTTTATTGGCAAAACCCATCGATGGTACTTGATACTTGTGGAGATACAGGAACAGTATTTGTGCAGACAAGCGGCGGTAGGAAAAGAAACGTCCCAAGTCTGGAGTGTGCAGGAGAATAATTTCTATGGCCTCTGTAACAAATTTATGTTTGTGTATTAAGTTGCAAATACGTATATTAAACAATAAGTGAATGGATGAAATGAAAGCTATTTTTTTTATGAACACTGTGCACAAATTTGCTACCTCTGTAGTATATTGGTGTTAAATAATTTACTGATAGTACTTAAGAATGCACTTCTAAATACAGTGGACCCTCGGTTTTCGCCGAAAATTCTTTCCAGAATGCTGTTTGAGTGCCGTTAGCGAACAAATTTGTTCCCATAAGGACAAATGTAAATTAAATTAGTCATTTCAGAACCCCCAAAAATACACTTACAAAAGCACTTATGAAAATACACTTACATAATTGTTCGAGTTTTTAGGTGAACGAAAACCGAGGGTCCACTGTACAATATTGTAATAATTTTTTTTTTTTCTGTGAATGAATGAACATTAGTTTATGATATCAGAGCTTAATCTCTTTTTAATTCATAACATCAGCTGTGGAAGCTGTGGTAGTACAGTAGACACAAAAGCGAAGTACAGTGGACCCCCGGATTTCATCAATAATTTGTTCCAGAATGCTGTTTGAGTGCTGTTACCGAACGAATTTGTTCCCATAAGGATGAATGTAAATTAGATTAGTCCGTTTCAGACCCTCAAAAATACACTTACAAAAATACACTTACATAATTGTTCGAGTTGGGAGCTGTACGAAATCCGGAGGTCCACTGTATCTTGACATTCAAAATGTGGAAAGCTGTTATACAGCAGATAAAGTAATTATGACAGCAAAAGAATGCCTGATTTTGCAAAATTTAATTCTTATACGGACTAATATTACTGTGAATTGTAAGAATCTATAGGAACACATATACGTACAGTGGACCCCCGAGTAACGAACACCCCGGAAATCATACAATTATGTAAGTATAATATTGTAAGTGCTTTTGTAAGTGTATTTTTGGGAGTCTGAAATGGACTAACCTACTTGACATTATTTCTTAAGGGAGTAAATTCGTTCGGTAATAGCACTTGAGCAGGCTTCTGGAATGAATTTTGTTCGTTACTCGGGGGTCCACTGTACTGCAGAAAGCACACCTTATCAAAATCCAGGATTTTTGGGCATTTGTGATTTCTAGAGATTAGAGATGTACTACAAATGTTGGAAAAACAAGCAAAATAAAACAAAAGTAACAAGTATTACACTACCACTAGAATTAAGAGGCAAAATTCGGTTGTTTGTGGATGTCCGAGCCAGAGCGAGTAGAGCTTCAGAATCTAGCATTTCAAGCAGCCCACGCACACCGGCCTCGTAGATGGAGTGAAGGAGGCTCATGACTGAGGGAGACCTGCAACAATCAGCATATTATAAAAAAAAATTGACAAAGACAGAGAGAGAAAGAGAAAGAGAAGAAATCTCACTCCTTTATTTTCACACAGCATATTCTACCAATGGATTGAAATTAATAATAAAAATGATTATAGTGTTACAATAATAATCATGGTAAACAGGAGCAACAGGTGTAAGGAAACATGCCTATTTCCACTCGCCTGAGAACTGAACCCGGGTCCTCCAGTTGTGAGTCGAGAGGTACTACCAATGAACTATAAGCTAAAGTTATGTTCACTTTACCCCTTCCCAGTACCATGTTCATTCTGATATAATGCTTAATGAAATCAATGAATCATTACAATCCTAGGGAAGTGCTATACCAATATGGTTCAGACAGCATCATGGAAATTACAACCTGTGAGAAATTACAACCTACAGAATGGAATATGAAGTCAGTAAGTAAACTACAGTGTTTAATATACAGTCATTAAGGTACAGTGTATAACATGCAGTATATAACATGCACTAACATACAGTGTATAACATGCACTAACATACAGTGTATAACATGCACTAACATACAGTGTATAACATGCACTAACATACAGTGTATAACATGCACTAACATACAGTGTATAACATGCACTAACATACAGTGTATAACATGCACTAACATACAGTGTATAACATGCACTAACATACAGTGTATAACATGCACTAACATACAGTGTATAACATGCACTAACATACTGTCTCCACTACTACTATTACTACTACTACCACTTCCACTACTTACTCCATTATTTCCCCACTCTCTTGTACCCTCCCCTGTCTGCCTGCCTATAAATACCCCTTCCTCCGTCTCTGTGTGTTAGTGTGACTTTGTACATGTCCAAGTCGGGCCGAAACGTCGTCGTAAGCTCCTCCCTTTTATATGTGCGGGTTGTGTGTGTATTGTTCCAGTCACGGTATTGTGCCTTTTTTGTTATTTATGCACTAACATACAGTGCGTAACATGCACTAACATACAGTGTATAACATGCACTAACATACAGTGTATAACATGCACTAACATACAGTGTATAACATGCACTAACATACAGTGTATAACATGCACTAACATACAGTGTATAACATGCACTAACATACAGTGTATAACATGCACTAACATACAGTTTATAACATGCACTAACATACAGTGTATAACATGCACTAACATACAGTGTATAACATGCACTAACATACAGTGTATAACATGCACTAACATAGTGTATAACATGCACTAACATACAGTGTATAACATGCACTAACATACACTGTATAACATGGACTAACATACAGTGTATAACATGCACTAACATACAGTGTATAACATGCACTAACATACAGTGTATAACATGTACTAACATACAGTGTATAACATGCACTAACATAGTGTATAACATGCACTAACATACAGTGTATAACATGCAATAACATACAGTGTATAACATGCACTAACATACAGTGTATAACATAACATGCACTAACATACAGTGTATAACATGCACTAACATACAGTGTATAACATGCACTAACATACAGTGTATAACATGTACTAACATACACTGTATAACATGCACTAACATAGTGTATAACATGCACTAACATACAGTGTATAACATGCAATAACATACAGTGTATAACATGCACTAACATACAGTGTATAACATGCACTAACATACAGTGTATAACATGCACTAACATACAGTGTATAACATGCACTAACATACAGTGTATAACATGCACTAACATACAGTGTATAACATGCAGTAACATACAGTGTATAACATGCACTAACATACAGTGTATAACATGCACTAACATACAGTGTATAACATGCAATAACATACAGTGTATAACATGCACTAACATACAGTGTATAACATAACATGCACTAACATACAGTGTATAACATAACATGCACTAACATACAGTGTATAACATAACATGCACTAACATACAGTGTATAACATGTACTAACATACAGTGTATAACATGCACTAACATAGTGTATAACATGCACTAACATACAGTGTATAACATGCACTAACATACAGTGTATAACATAACATGCACTAACATACAGTGTATAACATGCACTAACATACAGTGTATAGCATGCACTAACATACAGTGTATAACATGTACTAACATACAGTGTATAACATGCACTAACATAGTGTATAACATGCACTAACATACAGTGTATAACATGCAATAACATAGTGTATAACATGCAATAACATAGTGTATAACATGCACTAACATACAGTGTATAACATGCACTAACATACAGTGTATAACATGCACTAACATACAGTGTATAACATGCACTAACATACAGTGTATAACATGTAGTATTAATTCAGCTTGCAGTCCTGCAGAGGCAGGTGTTCTTCAACATATATCTCACAAGTGTCTCACCATCAGCACTACACTCTCACTATCCACACTTCACCAGGTCTTCATGCACCAGAATAATCAACCAACTGCACCAGTCCGCTTCAACTCGCCACCATTTAATGGAAATTACAAAAAAAAAATCAGGATACGCAATAAAAATGTCAACAGTGTGACGTCACAGCTTCTTATAAACACAAGGGATTCTGTATATAATTATTACAAAATTTAATATGTTCAAAAGATTCAAAGTTCTTTATTTTCAAGACATTGGACATAATTTTATATTTTAGTTGTTCATGGTGTGCACCTAAATTCAGTTAATTTTTTTTTGTTTTGGACATTAAAGTATTCCGGTTCTATCTAGTTTTATATTTTTGTTTTGTTTCACGTTTTTTTTTCTCATATTAATATCGTACATTCAAAATTTTATATTATATTTATTATGCATTTCATATCAAGTTACTTTTGAACATGTAAATGTATGAAATTCTATTTATATAAAATTATGTCATAACTGTAACCGAATGAACTGTAATCTGTTACTGTAACTCTTATATATGGCTCTTAGAAATAAAGATTTTAGTTTGAGTTTGATTTTGATAAGGGATTCCCAAAAGAGGTACTTTATTGAAGCTGTTGTCTGATTGACTCTAAAGTTATCCTCATACATTTAAGACACCTCATACGATCGGCTTCAAACCTTCAATGTTGATGTACTGTACCTAGGGTGAGGTTCAGGCAACTATTGACATGTGTTTATGCCCTAAGATCAATAGTACACAGATATTAAAGTTTTTATTGTCTGTACGATAACTTGAGAAAGCCTCTTCCGGTAGGCTTCAAACGTTCAACACTGGTATTGTAATTATTATAATGATAACTAAGCGCTAAACCCACAAGGTTCATACAGTCAACACTGTATATTCTACTTATAAAACAGTTTGGAGTGTTATTGGAGTGTGTAGGTTCCAGTTGGCTTATAAATGTGGAATTTGGGTAGGTTGGTAGCACATTCAGCTCACAACAGGTCCATGGTTCGATCCCCGGTACGGGTGGAAACACTGGGGATGTTTCCTTAAAACACCTGCTGTCCCTGTTCATCTAGCAGTAATTAGGTACCTGAGTGCTAGTCGACTGGTGTGGGTCGCATCCTGGGGACAAAATGAACCTAATTTACTCGAAATGTTCTGCATAACCAGGGGCTTTCTATATACATAGTATGTCAGTGATTTCAGTTATGGTCTGTATAAGTTGTATCATGTACTTGTAGAAATAAATAATATTATTATTATTATTATTATTATTATTATTATTATTATTATTATTATTATTATTATTATTATTATTATTATTATTACTATTATTCTTATCATTATTAAATAGTTAAAATTCTTGGTGGTCTGGTGGCTAAAGCTCTCGCTTCACACGGCGAGGGCCTGGGTTCGATTCCCAGCCAGGGCAGAAACATTGGGCGTGTTTCTTTACACCTGTTGTCTATGTTCCCCATCAGTAAAATGGGTACCTGGGTGTTAGTCGACTGGTGTGAGTCGCATCATGGGACACTGACCTAATCTGCCCGAAATGCTCAGCATAACAAGGGACTTTCTATATAGTAGTATGTCACTGATGTCAGCTAGGCATGTATACCATGTACATGTACTTGTAGTAAATAAAGATATTATTATTAACATGTTAGCTAGAGAATACCTTCATGACTCACGAAATCGTAATAATACGAGTGTAAACAAACTACGGGACGGGTGGGTTTTGCACCCATGGCTCTATACATCACTGGTGAGACCTCATTTGGATTATGCAGCTCAGTTTTGGTCTCCTTACTACAGGATGGATATGGGTTCATTGGAGAACATACAAAGAAGAATGACTAAAATGATTTACAGTATAAGAAATCTCCCGTATGAAGATAGACTTAGAGCGTTGAATCTCCACTCTCTGGAGAGACGTAGAATGAGGGGAGATATCATCGAGGTGTACAAGTGGATGATGGGCAAAGGAGATATTAATAAAATACTGAGGATATCGAACCAAGTAAGAACCAGAAATAACGGATTTAAATTGGATAAATTTAGATTTAGAAAGGACATAGGCAAGTACTGGTTTTCGAACAGAGTTGTAGATGCGTGGAACAATCTTCCGAGTACTGTGATAGAGGCTAGGACCTTGGGTGGCTTTAAAAAGAGATTGGACAAATATATGAGTGGGAGGGGCTGGGTTTGATTGTGTCGTGAGTACGGGAATAAATTCTTAGGTAGTGGTGGTTTTGATATGGACTTGCCTTGTATGGGCCAGTAGGCCTTCTGCAGTGTTCCTCCATTCTTATGTTCTTATGAGTCCCACTGCCCTGGAGTTTTATGACTCGCTAGCCGTGAGTTCACACAACTCCCGTTCCGTGTTTTTTTTTTTTTTTAGAGAATGTCTCTTCCGGTTGTCTTCAAACTTTCAATTACAGTACTTTCCAGGAAGATTTGCCATTTTGGCGAGTTTGTAACCTCTAATTTGTTAATTATATTAATAAATTTCAAGCATTGCACTCACTCTTCTGCATCATGTAAGATTTTATGCAGTTCCCTTTAGCCATTAAGAAAATATTAATTTTTTTTTTATCTAAAGCCTTCTCCAAATAATAAACATCAAGCTAGAATTTAAAATATTTATCATAAAATTTAAAATACTAGGGTCTAAAATGTATCATTTCATGGTAGAATACCTTGTGTGAGTCTCATTTAGATCAGTTGATTGGACGTACAGTAGAACACAGGTAATTTACACATACGTTACTATGTATGATAATTTGTTTAAGTGTATTTATGTGTAGCTGTACCTAAATAAATTCACTTAAAACCTTAAGACGCTGTGCATAGTGATATTTTTTAATCGCAACTCTGTAAAAAATCGGCCACCAAGTATCTCTGAGTGATAGTCTTGCAGTTTATACATTCTGGTTAATACATATGCATGTGTATACATATGTGCACATACAAAGTCTGGGAAGTGATGTAGTGGAGGGAGGATCCATACATAGCTTTAAGGAGAGGTATGATAAAGCTCATGAGGCGGGTAGAGTGACCGAGTAGCGGCCAGTGAAGAGGCGGGGGCCAGGAGCTGTGAATCAACCCCTGCAACCACAACTAGGTGAGTACATATACAGGCATAAGCAAGAGACTCGACCCCTGGTACCCGCAGATAGGTGAGTACACAATCACAAGCATGAGCTGTGAATCGACCCCTGCAACCACTGATAGGTGAGTACATACTCAAATTAATGTTAGACAGATGTGCAGTACTTGGGAATCTTTATTACTGAAACTTTTCGCCGGTGCAGGAGGCTTCTTCAGTCGAATACAGAAATGATTTTAATACTGGAGATAGGGGAGGAAGTGGTAAGTTTGAGGTTTTCCATCCCTCAGTTTTGATAGACAGTGTTCAGTCCCCCAGTCCTCTTGTTGTTGGAGATTAGCCGGTATATTCGCCGGCCCGGGCCTTTTCCAAGTGGTGGCTCGGCCTTGGCTCCCTTTCTCGGGAGTGTCTCAGACTAAAATCTACCATGAGAGGAGGTACAAGTACCTCCTCATCTTCTGGGACCAACTGTCCCCCAGGCCTATCCCCATTCCCCGCCCTCACGGGGCTCGTAGGGAGAAGCTAGGCCTCTGGTCTGCCATCTTCCCCGCCCCAGGGGGACTCGTGGGAATGGCAATCTTGTGAGCTGCAGGTGGAAGCAAGCTCTGGCTATCTCCGATCTTTCCCCAGTCTTGACAGTGTTCAATCTCATAGCCTTGATTGAAGGTGGCCAGTCCCTTAACCTAAAGCAGAGGCATAAGGATGGAGACTTATATACTGGAGCAGGCGAGGTGCAGCAATTGGAGATGGTGTCACCGATGGGCGGGGCTCGTTGGTGGAAGCAAGTTATGCCAAACAGTTGTTTAGCAACTGCGTCTGCTTTAGGCTAAGGGACTGACCGTCTTCATAAAGGCGAAGGGACTGACCACCTTCCATCTAGACTGCCTCTTCCAAGTATTCGATTATTAAAGCCTGAAGAGAAGGGGAATCCCCAAGTGCTCCACATATATCTTATTTATCATCCATGTATACCATTAATATGTATATTTATCTATACATTAATTTGTATGTATGAACAAACATACATGCGCTTCACATCATCCACAAAGGCAGGATTATCCTAGGTAATTTATGCACAATTGTTGTCATCCAATACTATTGTGTAATGTACCTAAGTAAACTTAATTATTTACAAACACTATGAGTATACTTGAATTAATATTATATGCATTATTCTTGACTGGTGGTGTACTGGTTTCATGCAGATTTAATGACCCTCCTGTAATCGATAGGGCTTAAATCCAATTAATTAGCTATTCTGAAGTTCTTAAACTGGCGTTGCTGGGACCCCAATGCAAATAAGTCAGTGATGGATTATTTTTTTAGATTATCTATGTAAAATCTACGTTATATTCTTTAAATCTGCCCATGACATGTGAGCACCAAGAGCACTGTAAAAAAAAATATATATTATAAATCCAAGGCCTAGAAAATTCTACATTACATATATGCTTTTAATGTACTCGTATGTGTCTTCCAATTCACTGTAAAAAAAATAGATTGTATATCCGAATCTTAAATGAAGACTTTAGTTAAATCAACATTATATACTTTTAATGTGTCCATAACGTGTGTGCTCTCACTGCCATTGTAAACTAAATTCTGTTGATAACCTAAATAAGACTCAATGTGAATCATTCATCACAAGGAGTGGTGGAGGCTCGCTCCTCCGTCCAGTGATCGCGCTGCGATCACTGACCAGCCAGGCTGTGTGCAATGGCCCTGAGAGCCCACAGGGGACACACAGGGGTCGTGTATGTGCACCTACATGTGTATGTAGATGTATATATACGTGTGTTTCCCAGTTTCTGTGTGGTTTAGGTTCGTTGACTCCTCGCCAGGGGTCGGACGGTCGTCAATGTTTGTAAACACCACTATGGTGGACGAGGAGGGAGGCGTGCCGGCCGAGCCTGCCAGGAGAAAGGCTGCTGCCACTGCCACCCTCAATATTAGCAAGAAAAGTGGCACTCGCATGAAGAGAGTAAGTGTCCCTCTAAGTGCCGGCATCGAAATGAAAGCCGGGGAGGGGCTGTAGAGGAGTAAGATAAGAGATATCAGTGGGCCGTCTTGAGAGGATATTGCCGAGGTGGCAGCCTAACTGGAGAGGCTTTGTCATTAAAGGGCTGGTATGGCCGGCTGTAATATGGCTGCCCAAGTATAATATTCGCTTAAAATGGGAGAATCTTGTTAATGTGGGCTGCTGGGCACTGTTAGCATGTGATCAAGAGTGGTAATTTAGCAAGTCATGGGAAGAGGGGAGTGAAAGGTGGCATTGTGTTCCATTTGGGATTCCGTTCATGCAAATTTTCGGTTCTTGGTCTTTATTTCGTTGTTGTAATCTTTCTCAGTAATATTATAGGAATGATCTGTATAAGCGTTTTTTTTATAATATAGGAATGACAATATAGTGTACAAATTTTAACTCGTATATTGATAACCAAACATTCCCTGAGCTATATTATAAGGATGAAACAAACTATTTCAAGTCTTTAAATTCCTAACTTGCTATAAAATAAATGGTCATGGTAAAGAAAAATAACATTTAATGCTAAAATTTTCAAAGCAAGTGCAATTCCTAGCATTAAACTAAAACAAGTTATATATTTTTATCAAGTTGTGACCTAATTAAATTCTAGTCTTCTAATAAGATTCTTAATCTAACCCAATCTACTTTAATATTGATGCAGATTAACTTAAGTTCTAGATGAATAATACTGTAGATAACTTGGTTTATCTGGAAGTGTGTGTTACTGCTCTTAGCTGCTGTCATTACTTAAACACAATGTTCATTCCAGTATCCACAATTGTCTTCACGTAATTTATTCCTTCAATGATGCTGATGAAGGAGCTCTTCTTCCAAGGCATTGGGCTTTTCTTCCCTTTCCTCAGATTGAACCTGAATGCTTCCTATTTTCTAGGCACTATGTGACCCCTGTGGGTTTAGTGCTTCCCCTCCTGATTAAAATAAATTAGTGTAATTTATAATCAGTCATCACATATTTCATCTTGTGAAAGTTGCTTAAGTTTTTATTAATTCCTAATTGAATATTAGAGATTTTCAGTTTAAAATATTTATAGTTTTACCATAAGATGTGAAATCTAATATTTTTTTATAGTATTGAGAAAGGCATCTTGCTACATTATTTAACATTAATGACAAAAGTTTCCTTACATAATCATGATTATTTTATTTGTATAGTTATTAGTCAAATCATCATTACATAAGTTTAATATTAGCTGATTGAATGTGCATCAGTGTTACTCAACATAATATATAATATATAATAGTATATATTTTTAAAATTCAAGTATTTTTATTTATAAATTTAAATTAGAGGAATTATAAATGCATATCACAGTGTACAACATTGGATTTTTTTGTGATATAATGTTCTTGTTTATATTAATCCAGTGGAGTTTTAATGATAAGCAGTGGTTTAGTGCTTCTTTTGATTATAATAATAATTAATGATAAGCAGTTGTTAAACATTGACATAGTTATGATAATTTATAATATTGTTGTAAAGTCTCATTTAATAAATAAAAACTCAGCACTTAGTCTACATGTCAAAGGTGTAGCTCATCAGTGGTTTTATCAGGTATTGAATAAAACTATGATGATACCCTTAGAACAGTTAAAATATATTTTAGCATATTAGGAAGGAAAATTAGACTCAATGGAATGCTTGAAAACATTCTGCTGCTCTCTTATGTAAAGTTTTACATTAATACTGGGGGAAATTGTCATAACCATCAACAATGGTGGTCTTTCAGGAAGTTAGTATTTTGAAGAAATGGAATGCATTGAAATCTGAATCATGCAAAATATGTGAATATAATTTTCTGGCTGCATTTTAGGTTGTTTTCTGAATTTTAATAGATATTGTGCCCAGTTATAAATACTATATACACTGAATTACAGTTTTTAGTAACACCTGTACAGTCCACATATAATAAAACTATATAATAAAAACTATTTTCATTACTGTTTTTTGCAGGTATCATCTATATTGAGAAAAAAATGTGATAAGCTTACGTTGGATGACAGACGATTATTAGAAGAAAATTCAGGGCTGGTGGAGGAGTTTTACAAAAGGTTTGTTATTACATTCATTTCGTTAGTATTCTTAATTTTCTTTAAATAAGTGCTTGTTTAAGGATAGAACTGAAAGCCTGAATTGATGTACAGTACATAATTTGCCATCATGGCTTTAAATTTAAGAAATATATCTGTCTCTGAGATGTGTCAAACATTGCTCAGTTTATGAATTTCCACTTTAAATACAGTAAATACTTTATGCCTTCATAACAGACGTGAGCGTCGGGCAGTGTGGCAGTCACGGAAGACAGAGCAAGAAGACACGAAAGAAGTTTTACAAATCAAGTGTGAACAGTTAGCTCAGGTAGGAGGGCAGGATTGGTTATTTCACATTATGATATTAATGTTATAATATATTTAGTCTTCATTTTTGTGTTAATGGAGTGGAGAGAGAATTATAAAAATATATTTAAAGTATTTATATTATCCTTATTTCATTCATAAGATGTTCAATTTCAAGCAACATTAAGCAACCAATGTTAATATATTTGCTATATTTTCATTGGGACTAGAGCAGATAGTGACAGTAAAAGGGTAGGTGTGGTAAAAAATAGGAGCATGATTTGGAACAGTTTGGGAAGAAAATTAAGAAAACTATCTGGTTAGTGGTTTTGAGGTTGAAGATGGAATGGTGAATATTGTGTGCTTTGAAGAGTGTGGAAGGAAGTATCCCATAGGCATATGTTCCTTAGTGATATAATAAAAAGACACTTAGAGATCAAGCTTTTTCAAGTTTGACTTTATAGGCCTGAAAAAGATTGGTTTTTAAGCATAATATTGTCCCAACTAAGGTCTCCAGTCTACTATAGTCTCTCTTTTTACCTGCTTGTTAGTTTTAAAACTTCTTATCCGTGTTCCTTTGTGTTCTGCTCTACAAATGCTCTTTTTCTCTTCTCAGTGGCTTCTGCACGATGAGCTCTCCTTATCCACACTTACTGTTTTTCCCTACTTTCCTTCACTTGGTTTCTTCCCTCAAGGGGTTCTTTATCCAAGAAATTGGACCTGTTTTCCCATTCCTTGCATCAAACCTGATTATCTCTCTTTGCCCAGGTGCTATAAGACCCCCTATGGATTTATTGCTTCCCCTTAATAATAATAATAATAATAATAATTTATCTGCTTCTTGAAATAATTCATTTCAGGCAATTCACGATGCAGAATTCCTCGTGGTGTATACAGGAGCTGGCATATCTACAGCTGCTTCCATCCCTGATTACCGAGGTCCCAATGGTATATGGACACTGCTTCAGAAAGGTCTTGATGTTGGGTATGTCACATAAATCTTAGCACTGCAAAAAGGATATTTCAGTGTTGTGTGTTTCAATTACACAGCATTGCAAAATTAAGTGAAGGATCTTAAGGGTTTGCTATAGGTTTTCTTTATTATACTTTACTACTTATGTTTATCTAATTAATTCTTCTGGTAAAGGTATTTTTTTCTAGGATGTGGAAAAAAAATCACTAACTTATTTTTTTTCCTATTTTCATTTTAAAATTGCTGCTAAAGGATGCAATTATAGTTCAGGGAATAGGCTTGGTTTGAAGCCATAACAATCCAGTTTCTCAGAGAGAGTAGACCAGTGCTCTCATCATGCCTATGCAGGCAAATGACTTCTGACAACATAGGGGAAGTGGACACTTAAAACATATTTATTGAATAAAGGTGTCATAAGTGAATATACTAGTGTCTATTTCTCTTAATAAGATTTATCCAACATAGGATGATACTTATTAATCCTGCATGACTAGTTGTGAGAACACTGACCTGATAGTTTTAGAATTGGTTTGCTGTGGGTTCAAACCCTGCCCATTCCCTGATATGTTTACAAACACTTTATTATTATTTTGAGTGATATAAATGTGGTATAGCATCCATAAAAGAAATCATTGACATTTCTGCCTTTTGACATCATTTTACATAAAAAGTAATGAAAGGAAAGATGAAACAAAGAACTGTGGAGTAGCCTTCCTTTGCTTTTCCAGTAGCTTGCTACCTCTTGGGAGCCCCATGAGGAGGAAGATTGGCTACCACATTCTTCTCCCTCCACACTTCTTCTTCTGATTGTTCAACTCATTTGCCAGTCTCACAATTATTGTATCCTCTTGCCACGGCTAAAACGAAAGTCTTCTCTTCCATACTAAGCTTACATGGCCCTGTTATGATCACTGCTAACCAATTTATAAACTATCAAACAGTCCAACAGGAAAGTCCAAAATTAAGGTCATGCCAGTGAGGTAACTGAGGGTGAGTGGTGGGGGGAGGTTGCTGCTTTGTTACATGCGAGCTGCCTGACTTATGTTAAGCCTTGGTAGCATTCCTTATAGTTGTCTAGTGCAACAGAATGCAACAAAACATTGAAATTCATCTATTTATTTTGTGTTCATGGCTCAGTTCATGCTGTTCAATAGTGTGATTACTATTCCATTAGAATTTCATGATATCTGTTCACAGTTTGATGTTTTCCAGAGCTTTTCAAAATATTCATTCTCGTTGCAGTAGAATTGTAGTGCAGTATAGTATATGCACCTGTGCAATGACATGTGCAACACTTATTATGATTCACTTTTGTATTTCCAGGCACCATGACTTGTCTGCTGCAGAGCCCACACTCACACACATGGCTTTGTCTGCGTTGTACCATCAAGGTATTGTACGACATGTAGTCTCCCAAAACTGTGATGGGTTGCACCTGCGCTCTGGTCTGCCAAAGACAGCCATGTCAGAAGTACATGGCAACATGTACATAGAGGTTTGTAGTGTTATGGTATCAAAATTCACGTAAAGATACAACCCTCTGTGGGTATCCAGTTGTATGTTCATTGGTATCTTGAAATATTTTTACATATGTAATGTTTTTACTGTACATGAGATAAATGTATGGTAAAACAATATATGGATGAGGTTTCTTTAGAGAAATAGATCTGTGTAAGGACATTAATGTTTAATGGGGATAGAGAAGAGCTCTTGATCCAAGAAACAGGAGCCATCCTACCCTTCCTTGGATTGACTTTGATTACCTCCCATTTCCCAGGCCCTATTATCCTTATGAGTTCAGTTCTCCCCTAATAATATAATTCCAAATAATCTCCACTCTACTGACTAGTGTGAAATGGTATATAGGATGCCATTATGTCTAGAGCAAATTAAGGAAATGATATGACCACCTAGAGTAGAAATGCTCTAATGTGGAAGGGCGTGTCGAAATGGAGATAAGAAGTCTCGCAAATTAATTAGCTTTAATAACATTGCAAATAGTAATAAAATACGAGATATATATATGTGTGTGGAACTTTCATTTATTGGTTATGTCTACTGTAATTTAAAATTCTAATTCTAATACAGTCTTATGAAAATTTTAGATCAGGAGATAGACACACAGTATATACTACTTTATTTTAAATATCCTTTAACCCTTTGAGGGTTCAGACCCCCAATCTGAAAATTTCCCACAGGGTCCAAGAATTTAAAAAATATATATATTATTTTTTCTTATGAAATGGTAAGAATTTTTTTTCTGAAGGTAATAAAACAAAAAGTACAAAATTTGATAAAAAATTGATGAAATTACACTTTCGTGAATTTTGCCGTGTCAACGATATTTACGCATCAGTGATTTTTGCCCATTTTGAGTAATATTTTCGGCCAATTACATTGTTCCATTTGACCAAATTCTTAGCTATTTTTCTAGTATGTGTTCCATTTTATCTGTTGAGTACAAGAAATCGCCCAATCAACTATTTCAACTACCCAATAAAGTGATCGGAAATTGGTAATTTGGCCAATTTCACACAAAGTTCAAAATATTCCAATTTCAAAATAGGGCCCAGAATAAACAATGCAGGCATTCCTGGCACTAAAATAATATTTCCTCTGTTCATTAGTTATGTTTCCAGGCTTTACAGATGAATTCCAATTTGATTTTTTATTCAGATAAAGAATTTTCATTCACTCGAAAAAAATAGAAGATTTACTGTTATGCAATATTGTAATAGTTGTATAAATAATATCAGCGCATTCCTGAATGCACATAGACCCACCAGCTGAAAAGTGTTGGACGCGTGATGTGATTTGTTTACTCTTGAACATTGGCAAAAATCGAACATTTTTGCAACTTTGAACTCAATTTTAAGCTATTTTCAGTACTAAAACCAATCAAAATCGTCTCTATTTCTTTAATATGTCTTCCATTCTATCAAATTAGACCAAGAAACCATGATTATAACCATAAAAACGATCCGAAAATACACCGCAAAGACGCTGTTTTAATCCAAAAACATGGTTGCAGTTTTTGTTTTCTCATTATACACTGCATGCTGCAGGATTTGCTTTATATGGTGCACGCTTACCACATAGATGCATTCTCTCATATCTAGGCCCAAATTTACCACTCGCATCTTATCTGAGTGAGCTGAGCTCATGATGTAGTACTACGGCTTGGACCCTGGCTTCAAAGCTGTAGAACGATGGGAAGGACCCAAAGGTTAAATTGTTATTCTGGAAATTGATTGAAAATTCTAGTGTGTGGAGTCTCAACACATGATATTTAATTCATTTTTAGATACATATATACTGTAAAGAGGAGTACTTTTCCCTAGGTGTGCAAGCACTGTGTTCCAGCACGGGAGTATGTAAGAACGTTTGATGTGACAGAGAGAACCTCCATCTACAAACACACTACTGGACGACGTTGTTACAGGTTAGTGTTGTTTTGTTCTTAATGAACTGTCATTTTCATAATAAAAGTCTAAGACATTAAAGATTGGTTTCCTCTAGGACCATGATGTGACATTGAAGTATACATATACAGAGTTCCCATGCTGTGTGGTTTTGCTTTATGCAATTTTGCTTATATGTAGTAATGCCATTTCGACCAGTAATTCACTATGTGCGATATAAGTTTGCTCTGATGCAGTCACCCATCCCCTGCCCAACTTGTATTTTAACCATGTCACAATAACTTTTACTTGAAACTGATTTATGGAGAGAAATTATTTAAAATACTGACATCGTGGAGATATAAATGCAGTTTATTGCAGTGTTGTTTGTTATTAACAACGTTTTGCCCACACAGTGGCACTTATGAAGTTGCAAACAGATCATCTGTTTGTGACCTGATAAAGCCTACTGTGTGGCAAAACTTTCTAAACTGCTTTATTTTGACATAAAGCAATGCAGCAGGTAGGAGCTTTGTGGGTCCTGCTCTTCCTAATCATTCCTACTTACATACAACTCTACTGTCAAACCATTTTTTTTTTTGCATAACAAAGGAACACCAATAGGTCAACCAGCCCATGTTAGTCAGGCCTTACTCTCAGCCAACCATTCCCACTCATACACTGCTTCATTGGGAACTGGTCCTTATCTAAATAAGAACAAAGAAGCATTGCAGTAAGCTTACTGTCCCACATTAGGCAGGTTCTACTCTCGGGTAACCATTTCCACCAATACGCAGCTCTGTTACTACCTAACATAACAAATCACAGAACAGGTGGGGCTTGAATCCATGACAAGTGAGTCCTAAAACTCGCTGGCCAGTGCGTTAACCACTGGCCCATACCAGCCTACAGTGGTACCTCTACTTACGAGCTTAATTCGTTCCAGATGGCTATTCAAGTGCCGATACCGAAGGAATTTGTTCCCATTAGAAATAATGAAAATACACTTACAAAGCACCTACAAAAATACACTTACATAATTGTTCGAGTAGGGAGCTGCTTGTAAGTAAAGGTACCACTGTATTAGGATTCATCCAACAAGGTATATTTCTATACGCCATATGGAGGTGTATAGAAGTACAGGTGGTGTACAGGTGTATAGAAGTTATAGAACTTGCTTGCCATGGGTTGAAGCCTAACCTGTTCTGTGATTTAGATTGTAGTTGTGTTATGATTTTGTGAGTCGAGAACATTACAGTACAGTGGACCCCCGGTTTACGTAATTAATTCGTTCCAGAATGCTGTTCAAGTGCCGTTACCAAACGAATTTGTTCCCATAAGGAATAATGTGAATTAGATTAGTCCTTTTAGACCCCCAAAAATACACTTACAAAAGCACTTACAAAAATACACTTACATAATTGTTCAAGTTTGGAGCAGTACGTAAACCGGGGGTCCACTGTATAAGAATAGATGAGCGCTGCGTTAATCTTAGTGACCTATGCTTTACAGATTCCTACTATCACCCACCCACTCCCAGTTGTTGTTTTTATTAAATTCATTTCATTTATGTGACATGTCAAGATATCTTATTAATGAAAATAAGATAACTGATATACTAAGCCAATTTCCTAAATTTGCTTGTAACAGATAAGTGAACTGTAGATATAAATCCAAATGTACACCTGTAGCCCTTTTGGGGCCTAGTTCCTAGGCCTTTTGTGTATCCATATGCTTTTGCGCTACCGTCTACAGGATGGATATGGGGTGCATAATAAACTAGCCACTTCGGTGGCAAAATCTAATTTAATCATTCATTTCTTATTCATATATATTTGGTGCTTGTGTGGTACGCTCATATATTTAGTCAACGTAAGTTGTATCTGTTCTTCATGGGGAAGTGGAACAGAATTCTTCCTCCATAAGCCATGCGTGTCGTAAGAGGTGACTAAAATGCCGGGAGAAAGGGGCTAGTAACCCCTTCTCTTGTATACATTACTGAAGTTAAAAAAAGATACTTTTGTTTTTCTTTTTGGGTCACCCTGCCTCGGTGGGATACGGCCGGTTTGTTGAAAGAAGAAGTTGTATCTTTGTGCCTCTGGGAAGACAGTGATAGTGTGAATGATGGTGAAAATGTTTCTTTTTCAGGTCACCCTACATTGGTGAGAGATGGTCAGTGTGTAAAAAAAAAAAAGTCAAGAAATATAGAATTTGAAAGTCATCGGCCATCTCCCACCGAGATAGGGTGACCCAAAAAAGAAGAAGCACTTTTATCATTGCTCACTCCATCACTGTCTTGCCAGAGGTTTGCCAATACAACTGTTAATATTATTTTATTATTATTATTATTATTATTATTATAAAATGTATTTTTTGTTAATATTTTTGGGTGTCTGGAACGGATTAATTGGATTTACAATGTTTCTTATGGGAAATATTAACAAAAAATACATTTTATAGAGAATAACTATAGTTTTACATACAAACTAGGGCATACAAAAACTGAGGTTCTACTGTATTATTAATATTTTTTTATTATTACTACTACTATATTTTCAGATGTGGTGAACCCTTAATAGACACTATTGTTCATTTTGGTGAGAGAGGGAAACTTCGATGGCCACTGAACTGGCAGGGAGCATGCCAGGCTGCTAATGCTTGTGATACCATCCTCTGTTTGGGCTCCAGTCTAAAGGTTTGTGTGTTCTGTTAGTTCCTTCACTGCTTCAGTCTAGGAACATTGCTGTCAAGGGTCTAGTTAGTGTAACAATTCCTGCCTAAGGAACATTGCTGTAAATGATTTGGGGTCTGATGACTATTGTTGTAATGGATTTATTCAACGAACCAGCTGTATCCCACCGAGGCAGGGTGACCTAAAAAGAAAAATGAAAGATTTTCTTTTTAAATTTGGTAATACTTAATTGTTCTGCTCTAATAAATATTGTGATGGTTTAGGTCTGAGGAATATTGCTGCCATAGTTCATACTATAAGGATTTGTATGCAGTATTTTAATGTTTGCTAGGCTAAGTCTTAGCCTATGGATTTGAGTACAGTATTCTCTCTTTTTTTTTCTTTTTCTTTTTTAACTTTGTATTATAGGTAAAATTTTTAAGGATTTTTGAGAATTATAGTGAAATAAAAAAATTTAATGTGAAGATTATTGATGATTGTGATAAGATAGTACAAAAAAACTTTGCATGAAAACTGTTATGATCTATCCAAAAACCTAGGAGGAGTAACTTTATTACTGATTTCTTTCCACTTTCATCTATTTCTAGCATATTATTTTCCTAGGATGGTGTTTTTGCCTCCCATATTAAAAGCACAGTGAAATATTGTATTCACTCTTCCAAAACTGCTTGGCTTATGGAGTGTGATTGGAGATTTACCATAAATGCCATGCTAATATCGGTTCCAAGTCATAAGCTTGAAACTAATGTTAGTCCCAAGTCATAGACTTTGAAGGATTGGTTTCGTAAAATATATCTGAGTGTCGTGTTGTGAAAGTGATGATATATGTTTTTACAGAATATGTAACTCTGTTTTTTAACACAGTGGAACTTCGACTTACGAGTGTCCCAACATACAAGTTTTTTGAGATACAAGCCATCACTCGGTCAATTTTTTGCTCTGAGTTATGAGCGAGCTTCCCCCACTTCCCCCTCAACCCACAACCTGCACACCTCGCTTATTTATCTATGATTTCATGCTTTAATTCCATGGACATTATCCTCTTTTTCTTCTCAGCACTGTCCTTTGCACTTACTTTCTTAGGACCCATGCTTAGAAAAAAAGAAATTTGGCAAAATAACTGCACAAAATGCAAGCAAACATGAGAAAAATGCTTCCACAGCGAGGTAAACAGTGTGCTGTGAGTTGGCGGCGTTTTGAAGCTCCTCGTTATTGTTATTACTATTATTAATTTAGGGAACTGGAACACAGATCCAATTCCCTAAATTAATATTTTTTTTTTTTTTTCAACAAGTCGGCCGTCTCCCACCGAGGCAGGGTGACCCAAAAAGAAAGAAAATCCCCAAAAAGAAAATACTTTCATCATCATTCAACACTTTCACCACACTCATACATAATCACTGTCTTTGCAGAGGAGCTCAGATACGACAGCTGAGAATAGGCCCTCCCAGCTGTCACTATCTCAGACCCCTCCTTTAAAGTGGAGGCATTGTACTTCCCATTTCCAGGACTCAAGTCCAACTAAATCAATTAACTGGTTTCCCTGAATCCCTTCACAAAATGTTACCCTGCTCTCACTCCAACATATGTAATAATAATAATAATTATAATAATAATAATGAGAGAAGACCTGGTACAATGCCTGCACTTTAAAGGAGGGGTCTGGGAGAGTGACAGCTGGGAGGGACTATTCTCAGCTGTCGTATCTGAGCGCCTCTGCAAAGACAGTGATTATGTATGAGTGTGGTGAAAGTGTTGAATGATGATGAAAGTATTTTCTTTTTGGGGATTTTCTTTCTTTTTGGGTCACCCTGCTTCGGTGGGAGACGGCCGACTTGTTGAAAAAAAAAAATAATGAGCGAGTTTCAGAACACCTCCACTAGTTGGCACAGTGAACACTACAATGTCAGCTGAGCTGTGCATGTGTTTATGTTGCCGTGGAAGCATTTATCGTGTTATTATTGGCGAATTTCTTTTTTCAAACCATGGGTCTTAAGAAAGTAAGTGCAAAGGACAGTGCTGAGAAGAAAAAGAGGATGATGTCCATGGAATTACAGCATGAAATCATAGATAAACAAGTGAGGTGTGCAGGTTGTTTGCTAGGCAGTACAAGCATAGTAGTAAGTAGCCTATCTTCCACCCTCCACCAGCGTACGTACACTTTATAAAACCAGTTTATTTCTTTACATTCTCTATTATGCATTTATACAATATTTCTTATTTATAAATACATTTTTTCAGTGTTTTACTTATGAAACTAGTGATCTAGTGCAGTTAGCCTCACAAACACTCTGTTTTCTCTTATAATAAGAGCATGGGAAGATAGTCAGATCGGGAGCGGGAATGGCTGTCGCCGCCACCACTAGTCACATAATGACATATTTTATTCATTCTAGAGTATATATCATATTTCTATGTTATTTATATATTTATATTGTTTATTATGTCATTAGATGAATTGTAATAGATAAGCCATAGAGTTGATATTAGTGTCATATTGAAGTATTTTGTCTTGCCTCCCGAGAGCAGGAATTCCGCTTGAACGGATTAATGGCATTTCAGTTAATTTAAATGAGGAAAATTGATTTGATTTACGAGCAAATTGAGTTACGAGCTAGGTCACAGAACGGATTAAACTCGTAAGTCAAGGTTCCACTATATTTCATTTTTTTTTTTAACATGTCGGTTATTTCCCACCAAGGCAGGGTGACCCAAAAAGAAAGAAAAAACTTTCATCACCATTCAACACTTTCACCATCACTCACAAATAATCACTGTCTTTGCAGAGGCGCTCAGACAAGACAGCTTAGACGTCTCTTTGTAAAATTCTTTTGTCAGGTCTTGAAGAAATATACGTGGTTGTGGCAGATGGACAGGCCTATGAAGAAACGACCCCAGCTATACATTGTCAACTTGCAGTGGACACCAAAAGATAAGGATGCTACGCTCAAAATTAATGGTAAAAAAAATTTTTTTCCCAAAACAAATGATGTAGTATATCAAAATATCTGAATATCTCTTCTATATGATTACTCTCCGACTTGGAAGAAGTGTATCCAGCACTCAGCCTCTCATGTCTGTGTCACATGTATTCAACACGTGTGCAGTACAGTGAGTTAAGGCGGAGATATTTTTCTATACTGCTGGAGCACTTTAACATCATTCAAATTATACACATTTAGCTGGTTAATTAGGTAAGGCCTATGCCTTCATTCATTGTTCTTCAAGACATTCCTCACATGATCATCAGTTATTCTACTCTTAAGGATTTTTTTTGATAGTTTAACTTTTTTTTTTATTTCTTACTTTTCCCAAAGACCCATTAATCTTTCCTCCCAAACCACTTGATCGTACAGTTATGAATGCCTTGAAGTTCAACTTTCTGGTCTTTTGTGTGTTTAAACACTTCAAATTTTTCTTAACTATTATGCAAACATTTGTATTGAATGTCACCTGATTGTGAATAATTTTTTTATCTGTACCTCCTTTCCTTTTTCTATATACAGCATCTCATTTTCTGCTTTTAACAAATACACTAAATCTGCATTTCTTTGTCCTTACCAATACATGTAATTTCAATCCCACGACATACATTTATGTCGCTAGTAACAACACTTAAATAACATGGTTTTAGAGTCAGGGTCAAGCACATTTTCCTCCTTATGCTGTTGGTGGCTGTAACATGTATTTCCTCCTTATATTACTGATGGCAGCACCTTGTTTCTTTCCTTAAAATGCTGGTGGACCCAACACATTTCCCTCCTTATAATGCTGGTGGACCCAACACATTTCCTTCTTTATGATAATGAGAAGTAGAATATATTGTTTTCTTGGGGAAAATTAGCTTCAGATTATGTAAGATAATATGAATTTCCTTTGGAGAATTGATAACATAGGGCTAACTACCAGGAAATTCTTTGATATTTTTTTTACTTTATATTGTCTGTGTGAAGTTATTCATTCAGATACAGTGGACCCCCGGAAATCGAACATTCTTCGTTCCAGAATGCTGTTCAAGTGCTGTTACCAAACAAATTTATTCCCATAAGGAATAATGTAAATTAGATTAGTCCATTTCAGACCCCCAAAAATACACTTACAAAAGCACTTACAATAATAAATTTACATAATAGGTCGAGTTGGGAGGCGTTCGATTTCCGGGGGTCCACTGTATTATTCCTAGGAAAGACAAACCTGATTTTTTGACAAAAGTGTATAGTAATTTTAAACTCACAGTTTGAAACCTTGAGAAACTACAGTATCATTACCATATTAAAAGATTGCACAGATGAAACAGCAAGCATGATGCAAGTTTCTTTTCAGGTAAATGTGATGAGGTGATGGCATTGGTAATGAAGGCTCTGGGTTATGAATTACCTTTCTATTCCCGCTCCTCTGATCCAATTTTCAACCTTTCCACTCCGCTTCACACTGCAGAAGGTGCTACCTCTTCCCGTCCAAGTCTAATTCCTCCTTCAGAAGATGATGAGGCATTGGACATTGGGGACAACAATGATACAATTGTTGCAGGATATGATGTGAGATGGGATGGGAAGACACAAGGGAGTGAAAAGTGTGATAAAGAGTTGGAAAAAGAAAATCTAGAAAAAGATGTCAAAGATGAGAAATATGACATAAAAAATGAAACTAAACCAGATATAAAACCAGTGAATGGTGTTCATACAGCTTGGAATGTAGCTTATCATGCCCATTCATTAGAAATTACAAACAGTGATAGTAAAGAAAATGGTAAATTCATTTTAGCAGACTCTGACAATTTGATAAAAGATGAAAATAAATTATTTGATGATGTCAAGGAAGAAATGGATTTCAAGGATGATAAAACGTGGAATAACGGAGAGAGCTTTCCTGGTCACTACAAAGAGCTTTACAAAGCCCTAACAGTCAAGAGTAAAACTACTGAAATTAGTGAGGCATTGGGAGGCTCTGTTGATATGGAGGAAGTGAAGAGTGAACCTTCAGACAGTGATGAGGACTTTCAAACTTCTGACGCTGAAGGGGAGCCATGGCTGAGTGACAAACTAGAAGAGAATACATTAGACGAAGAGAGTTCTTGTATAGATTCAGACTCCAGCGAGCAAGAATCTGAAGTGAACAATTCTGATAATCATTCTCTGGAATCCAATAACATTGACTATTTCAAATTAGCTTATGCATCTACCAATGTTCAAATGGCCAAGCAAGGCCAGGCCTTATTGAAACAGAATGACTTCTATGGTACTGGCCTGTGTATCAGATCATTTGTTGATGGTTCTAAAAGTGATAAGAGTATTAAGCTAATTTCAAATAGTGAGAGAAGATTGAATACCAGTGTGACTGCAGGAGATAGCCCTCTTCAAAACACAGCTGGTAATGTGGAGATCACAAGCCATAGGCTAACTGGTAGTGCAGCAAAAGGTATGCAAACTGGTAGTGCAGCAAAAGGTATGCTAACTGGTGGTGGAAAAAGTATTATGAGCAATCATGAACAAAATGATAATCATACTATGTTGGATGGAAGTGATGCCATTTTCAGTAAAATACCTGTGGGTGTATCTAAATCTTCTAGTCTTCCCAACCAGCGTCAATCTCCTGCATTGACTTTTTGTTCAAATGAGTGTAATGACATTTTGTGTTCAAATGAGTATGAAAACAAATTGACTTCATGTGATTGTAAGCACAAGTCTGTAGACTGTAATATGCATGAGAGTAATGTAACTACAGTAAATGTTTCATGTGCCAGTTTGAGAACATGTAATCAACTGAAAAAGACAGATAATTCAGAGTTTTCAATGGAAATACCACATTTTTCTTCTATATTGAAAGTGAATGATATTAGTGATTCGGAAACTACTCACCAATGTGAAGTTCAAAAAACCGACAATATTTTATCTTGTAGAGATGAATCCTTAGCTCGGAGTAATAGCCGGTCAACAGAGGAGAGCTTTCTGTTGCGAACGCATATTGTTGATGGCATAATCAGAACAGCTTGTGTTGAAACTCTTGCAGATGATAAGTTTGAAGATGAGATTATACCACTTCCTTCCCTAGGAAACGTGCAAAATGTTCCTCTTCCAACAAGCAGTGATATTACAAGGGTAACTGTTCCTTCTCACATTGATGCTAAGAATGTCTCCTTTCCCTTGTGCATTAATTCTTCTTTGTGTCAAGAAAACTTTGTTTCCAAAACCCAGGTTAGTGCCATCACTCAACATTCAAAGTTAAAAAGTATTGGTTCTAAGTTTTCATCTCACCTCAGTGTTACAGAAAATGAAGAGTTGAAATCTATATGGCACCAAAGTTTTTGTAATTCCAATGAGAAAAGCTTGAGTACCTTAGCAGTCATGGTGGGGATGAAGGAATGCAGACTTATTAAATGTGAAAATAGGATTCCTAATAATGTAAATCCCAGAGGAGATGAAGTGGTTCCGAGTCCAGAGAAATCCAGCTCAGTTATTCTTAAAAACATATGCACTGAAGCTCTAAATGACAGTAATGCCCGACAGAAAGGTTCAGCAAAACGGAAACCTAAAAGATGTGACAATGAGGATGTGAAGTGCATTTGGTTCTGGGGATTTGACAGTAATGCTGAAAATAAAGAAAAGGAGTACAGTGATAGTGGTAATTATGTGAGTGATGGCACATCCCCATCTATGAACATGATAACTGAGGTCGATACCGAAACAACGGATGATACCGATTGTGTTCCTGTTAGGCGTGTGACTAGAAGTAGAACTCGAGCTTCTAGTGATTCTCGAGCTCTCCCTGAAGTTGATGTCTTCAAATGCCACTGTAATGGGAGTAACCCTGAATTGTGTAAAACAGCAAGACTCCGACCTTCACGAGGTACATGTGATGCCGATGTTGAAAAAGCAAGGGAAATTATTAGGAGACGACGTACATGTAACTACCGCAAATACGAGCCAGTATTTGAGAAAAAGCTTGAGAGTTTTACTTATGAAAGGGTGAGGATAAAAAGAAAGTCTAAATTTGAGTCTGTACATAATAATGAGGAAGAATTAGAAGAAGAATATTATGAGCAAGAAAATGAAATAAAAGAGGATGAACAAAAAATCAGTGATGGCGAGGATTGTAGAGAAAAAGATGAGAAAGGTGAAAGAAAAATTACACCAGGCTGGTACGGAAAGGGGCTAAGGAAAGGCATAAAAAAGAAAACACGAGTGTGACATTAAATGCACAGTTCTTTTAATTTCTTATGAACTTGCAGATGTGAAAAACTCCTGCCATCAGTGTGGGATTAGAAGCTGGTCAGTAGCATGTACCTGAAGATGACATGTAAGGTGGGATCAAAGATTTTATGTTGATATTGTAGCTTTTGGAAGGTAATTATTTTATTGTTTAATACTGACAGAAGAGGCTTTCTATAACTTCAGAGAAAGCATGGGGAAGTCAAATCTTCATTTTTATTGTATTTTACTTTCATGTACTATAGCCTTTTATATATTTTGGATAATACTCTCCAAACCCACTTTTGGTACTTGGTTTAATCTAAGCAAGTCAGTAGTTTGGTAATTATTATATACATTTTGAATCTTTCATAGCTTATAGATCCAGGTACAATAGTACATTTATTTGTAAAGAAGACGAGGCTCTTATGACCCTTATAACTTATTGAAATAGATCTCTTTATTAAAGTAAGGTTTATGTCTTAATGTACAGGTGGTTAAGTTATTGGCTAGAATTCTTCAGAGTGTGTGATAAATTTGTCAGCCCATATAATTATCTAGGGATTATTTATAGTCATTGTTTTCTTATTTTTATATACTATTTTTAAATAGCTAGGGTAGACTTGGCATTCAATTACTAATAAATTTGTTGACAAACTGGCCCTTTCAGCCTGTTTCTACTGTAGAAATTTTCCAAATGTCTTATACAAACATGGGCTTCTTTGATTATATATAAGCTATACCGTGCTAACATTTATTATGGGTGATTGATATTACAATAGTTGGAAGATATTATATACTTAAAATGTGATGTGTGAGAGAAGTATTGTAGATTTTTGTCCAGGAAGTGTGTGTGAAGTATTTGCTTGTACAGAACTTCACACGACTAGATAATAAGCAGATAACCGAATTCCTCAATTAATCACTGCCTGTTTACTGTTATGTGTTGCTTCGTCTCCACGAGAGAGACGGCACTCAGGAACCCGTACCTCGTAAATATGTTTCAGGGAATGCCACAGCACAGTGGGAGGACGTGGCTTCTTCAGAATGGTTAAGGTGAATATATGGCCTTTTGCTTGTTAAACACATACTGTGCTTTTGGAAGCATGCATATTTCATGTCATTATATTTACTGAGCATTGATATCAGCAATTCCAGGATGGTGACAGAGCTGTCATCAAAATGTAGAAGGTTGGCCTTGCAATATTGCGGATAATAGACTCCCTATTTAAGGCAGGCAGCTGTATTTTGTTGTCACTCAGTTGTGAACAAGTTGCGAATTTTTTCTAAGAAGAAAAGTAAATGACTCAGCATAAAACTTAGTCTAGCACATACGTACTGTACTTATTGCTCCATTGAGAATTCCAGGTTGTTCGTAAGGAGGAATGTGTATTAATAATTGTTAATTGTAAATTACACATTTGAGGAAAAAAAGTAATTCTTGAAGATTGTCCTGTACAGTATAGCACTAATTTGATTTTGTATTTAAAATGGTCTCTCAGATTTGGATTTTCTGAATTTTCAATTAAAAGTCTTTTAATTTGGAATTTTCTGCTTAAGAAGGAATGTTTTGCAAAACATTTAATTTGAAATGATTATTAAAACTTGAAATATTAATTAAGAGGAAAAACTCAGAATTTTAATTACGGAAAAATCTACCAAATTTGGATATTTCCAAATATTGCAGAACATTTTCAAAAATTTGGATTTTAGAATCATCTATAAATTTCAGAATTTATTAAATGACCAAAATTCTTGAATCTCAATTTGAAAAATATTAGTACTATAAAATAATTAAAAATTTTATTTAACCAGAAATACGTCTTTATTATGACTAATGAAATCGCAATAACACGATTACAAACACATCACCAGGATTCGTGGGACTCGAACCATGGCAGGCGAGTCCTTAAACTTGCAGGTCGTGGCTAGTGGTTAGCACACTGACTTGTGAGTTGTAGGGCTTGCCTACCATGGGTTTGAACCCCACCCATTCTCCAATAATTTTTTATTACAGTGGTTGCTTTTATTATTTGACCTAAATAGGGATGGAAGATGTGAATTAGAGAAATTCTGAATAATTGTAGGGTTTCTTTCATGATTAAATAAAAAAAATATTGAATCAGTGGAATACGCATTGGTATACAGTATATTTTTATACCCAGATCACCAGAAAATACAAATATAATACAGAATGTCTTTATACATAAATACAATATGAAAATACACTACAATACTTGTAATATTTAATAAAAATAAAAATCTCTTTATCAGTTTAAAAGAAAAGGACATCAGATCACCACACACATGCCAGATGGCCATATGTATAAAATACAGTAGCAATGCATTTGCTAAAAAAAAAAAAATCTCAACTCAAATGAAAGAAAAAAGGCACAGTACAACGACTGGAACAGTACACAGATAGCCTGCAAATAGGAGGCTGAAAGTTATGACGATATTTCAGTCTGACTTGGAGCATTATCTAGTCACCCAGAGAAGTGCAAAGGTAAGGGAGCCAAAATATATACAAGGCAGGGAACTGGAGGGGGACAACAGGAAGAAGGAGTAGTAATGTAGTAGTAGTAGTGCAAGTAATAGAGCTTAGTAATAATAAGGTAGTAGTGGTAGTGAAAAAAGAGGCAGAGTGGAGTGTTAGTGAAGAAATAGTAGTATTAATAGTGGAGGTAGTCTGAGGAACAAGAGAACAGAGCACTTTAGGAGAGCTAATGACCCATGGGAGTAGGACAAAACTGCCATACAACAGAACCTATGGGGGTTTTGTCAATGCATTTGATAAAAAATAAATGAAATTTGATCCTCTAATGACTTGCAATAAGAAAAATCTGCAGTTCTTGACCAATGTTAACCAAATATAAACCCATCACACATGTCTGAAACTAACAAATAAAAGAAATTAATACATTTAATGAAAACCAATGGAGGAAAAAATTGAGAAATGCGATCTCTTACAACTAAAAAAAGTTCTTGACTAGTTTGTACCAAAAAATAGGGACCCACCACATGAAAAAAAGTTTATACATAAAAAATTAGTACATTTGATAGTTTAGTGATTATTTTGTAAATATGACAATAATGGATTTGATAAAAAAAAAGTTCTAATTTTTCACTTATTATCTATTAATAGTACCTTTTCCTTCCTGCCTGTTAACTTAATTATGGTTCCTGGACATCGTACTTAATAGAAGCAAATGCAATTGACTTCTAGATATGATATTAATGTTAAAATTAAATATTAATATTAAAATACCTCTTGTGTATAGAATGTAAGTGATATCAAGTTATGTGATTGCTTGTGGAATAACAAAACAAGTGTATTTTTAAAATAAAATAATATACAGTGGACCCCCGGATTTTGTCAATAATTCTTTCCAGAAGGCTGTTCGAGTGCCATTACTGAATGAATTTGTTCCAATAGGTACGAATGTAAATTAGTCCGTTTCAGACCCCCAAAAATACACTTACAAAAATACACTTACATAATTGTTCGAGTTGGGAGCCGTATAAAATCGGGTGGTCCACTGTATTGTATTCTGTATACGTACAGTACTGTACTTTTTACATGATCGCTTGCTGGAAAAAAAATATCCAGAATTGTTTTCTCCATTTGATGGGTGGATAATTATAGAGGCATATCTGGAATGGAAAATGGGTGGTGAAAATCTGAGTCTGGATGAAAGAAAGGTTGAATAATAAGCATCCACTGTATGTATTTGGAATTTTCTGGAATTCTTATATACCTCTGCACATTTTATTTGAATAGGAGAGAAATTACTATTTGTTATTGGAGAGAAATTATATAAAATACCAACACAGTGGAAAAGAGAGACAAAGCGGTATAGTGCGATCCTGTATTGACGACATTTTGTCCGCAATGTGAGCTTGATCAAGTCACAGAACTTTACGCCCACTGTGTGTGTGAAACATCATTAATAAAGGTTCATATTATATTGCATTTGTGTGTCTTATCCATTGTATGTTATTACTTGCTGATGTGTTATAGGGAAAATGTCTATTACTGATGTAAGCCATGTTCACTATTAATACGTATTTGAAAAATTTCAACTGGAAATGCAAGGTTTAAATTGTAGGCAATAAGAGATATAAGGCATATAGAATGTACAGTTGATGTAATAGGGAATATACCTATTAACATCACTTAAATATTGTAGGAAGAAAAGTGTGTATGCAAAAGAACATACTTTCATTTCCAAAATATGAAGAAGCGCCGACAGTATAGTGAGTAAGACACTGATTTTAGAGGAATCTTTATTGTACGTTTTTCCACAAGTACATGTACTTGATAAGGTACAGTGTCTTACTCACCAGCATACCTTCTGGTGCTTCCACAGCAACATTGATTAGTGCTAACTTTGGGGACATGCAGCATTTGAAGTTTACTTGTTGTTTTCAAAATGGTAAGTGATAGTGCAGCAAAGCAAGAGGTGTAAATTTACTGGAACTAATGTGCCATCATGCTGAAAGATGCATTTATGGAGGCTCTGGCACTTGCCAGTACTAGAACTGTTGCAGATTAATAAAACATTTGTTTATATATGTACTGTACATTAAGTAGCACAGTATTACACATTTTAAAATTATACTGGTACTCATATTTTAATGCATCACCAGATATGAAAACCCCCAAGTCTCTAATCTACTGTCTCTTTCAGTGAAGTGATTGTCCGTATCTCACACGAACTGCGATATTTCTTTGGTACTCTATATCCAGGGAATGGCATTTACCACCATTTCTTGCATGCCATCTAAGTCAGGTAGTTTACATTCGAGGCTTTAAGGTAACCCTCAGTGTGTTTTGCACTAACCCATGGTAATGATCACTTGTCATAATAATAAATTTTTCTGTGCAGGGTGAATAGGGAACTAACATAGGCTAAATATTTCTGTTACTTCAAACAAATCCTGACTACATGCAACCTCTGTATCCCCTTTTATGGTCAAGTATGTCAGTAGTAATGTACACCAAACTCGAAAACTTGTGAAATGCATATTTGCAAGTTCATTTACTATTCTACTATAATTGTATTTACTGTCATGCATGTATTTCGTGTTCATCCAAGTTTAAAATACTGTATAAAATTTTGAAAGTTTAGAAATAAGATACTAATAAATTCTAGTAGAAATTTAAAATCAGACCCTACATTACAAATAAATGCTTAACTGTGGAAAGAGAGTAGCTGCTAAATTTTGGTAATACAGCCATAAATAATGATTAAGGCATGAAGATACAATTATACCACATGATAAATTGCAGTCAAGTTTGATTACTTAAAGAAGTCTGACTAGGTTTTATGGCTATAATGTGCATTTAAAAAGTATTATGGTAAATCCTCTCATAATGCGGGAGATACTTTTTTGAAAACGCACCGTATGGAAATTAGCAGCATGTGAAGTAAAGACCTTGTGGGAAAAATAGGGTATATTCCAGAGACCTCCAAATTGGCCAGCCAACTTTTTTTTTTTTAAGTATACTAGGTGCAGATTACTACAGTTTATCTTGCTTTACATCATAGTTGGTGTTGCTTATTGACCTGAAAATGTGTGGAGAGGGTTGAAGTGGGCTTTCTGGGTGGATGCAGATGATTGTGGCTCTTGTGTTGACGAAGATGCAATATCAGTAGTTGATTGTTATATCGGAGTGCTCAGGTATTTCGTGATGCGTCTCTAGTCTACTTCTTCTTCTTCTTTCAACACGTCGGCCGTTTCCCACCGAAGCGGGGTGGCCCAAAATGAAAAACGAAAGTTTTCCCTTCTACATTTAGTAATATATACAGGAGAAGGGGTTACTAGCCCCTTGCTCCCGGCATTTTAGTCGCCTCTTACGACACGCATGGCTTACGGAGGAAGAATTCTGTTCCACTTCCCCATGGAGATAAGAGGAAATAAGAACAAGAACTAGTAAGAAAATAGAAGAAAACCCAGAGGGGTGTGTATATATATATGCTTGTACATGAATGTGTAGTGTGACCTAAGTGTAAGTAGAAGTAGCAAGATGTACCTGAAATCTTGCATGTTTATGAGACAGAAAAAAGACACCAGCAATCCTACCATCATGTAAAACAATTACAGGCTTTCGTTTTACACTCACTTGGCAGGACGGTAGTACCTCCCTGGGTGGTTGCTGTCTACCAACCTACTACTTAGGTCTAGTCTACTTGATCTCTAATATTCTTGGTTACAATCTGCACTCCTCATTGCACAAGCTTTTATTCTAGCCTTAATGCTTCTAATTGTACAGATGGTGGAATTTCTCAGACCAAAAATGTGGGCAGTCTGCATCACACATGCATCACCTTGAAGGTTAGGTTAGGTAAGGTAAAGTTCGTCAGGAAACAGGACAAGTGTTTCCTGATGTTGGTTTTAGTCGTATGATGACTTGCCACTGGAGCTTTTGGTTATATGACCAAGGCCTTCTGCTGGCTTATCAGTCCACCCCTTTAAAAATTATGATTATAGTTATTTTTTTTTTTTTTTTTCAATAAGTCGGCCGTCTCCCACCGAGGCAGGGTGGCCCAAAAAGAAAGAAAATCCCCAAAAAGAAAATACTTTCATCATCATTCAACACTTTCACCACACTCATACATAATCACTGTCTTTGCAGAGGCACTCAGATACGACAGCTGAGAATAAGTCCCTCCCAGTTGTCACTATCCCAGACCCCTCCTTTACAGTGGAGGCATTGTACTTCCCATTTCCAGGACTCAAGTCCAACTAAATCAATTAACTGGTTTCCCTGAATCCCTTCACAAAATGTTACCCTGTTCACACTCCAACAGCTCGTCAGGTCCCAAAAACCATTCGTCTCCACTCACTCCTATCTAACATGCTCACACTTGCTTGCTGGAAGTCCAAGCCCCTCGCCCACAAAACCTCCTTTACCCCCTCCTTCCAACCTTTTCGAGGACGACCCCTACCCCGCCTTCCTTCCCCTACAGATTTATACGCTCTCCAAGTCATTCTACTTTGATCCATTCTCTCTAAATGACCAAACCACCTCAACAACCACTCTTCAGCCCTTTGACAAATACTTTTAGTAACTCCACACCTTCTCCTAATTTCCACACTCCGAATTTTCTGCATAATATTTACACCACACATTGCCTTTAGACAGGACATCTCCACTGCCTCCAGCTGCCTCCTCGCCGCCTCCTCGGTTATAGTTATAACCGTTTTATATTCACACCTTGAAGTATATCTAAAATTTCCTTTTTTTCGGTACCATCAGAAATTCATATTTATGCATCTTTAACACCTCCAGCATCTAGCATTCCTCTTCAGTGCCATAGTTAATGTCCAGAAACAAGTTGGGGCGATGAAAAATAAAAATCATTTGATACACATAGGGTGAGAAAGGCACACAGACTCTCCCAGAGAGTAACTGCAGGTGGCATGGGTGGTGGTGGGTATAGGGAGGAGCTGTGCCTCTTTAACCCCTTTTGGGGTTATGGTAGTACAAGTACGTTTTACGCATTGTGGTTATTGACGTACTAGTACGCCTAAATTCTAGCGCCCTCAAATCAAGCAGAAACAGGCTGTTAGGCCTAGATGTGATAGAATGAGTCTGTGCGGTCAGTGTGCGCAGTATAAAAAATTCCTGCACCACACATTGCATAATGAGGAAAAAAAAAACTGACCCTGTTTTTGGTTTAAAACAGCGACTTTGCAGTCTATTTTCGTATGGTATTTATGCTTGTATTCTCGTTTTCGTAGTCTCATTTTATAGAATAGATGATATATTACAGAAATAGAGATAATTTTGACTGGTTTCACGATGACAAGTACCTTGAAACGGAGCGCAAAGTAGCGAAAATGTTTCGATTTTGGCCGATGTTCAAGAGTAAACAAATCACACCATGCGTCCAATACACATCAACTGGAGAGTCTAATATTCTTGCACAAGTGCGCTGATATTATTTATACCATTTTTACAATGATGCAGTTGTATACATAACAGTAAATCTTCTATTTTTTGTGAGAATAAAAATTCAAAATGGAAAGCAAAAGTAATGTAAGAGGGGCCTGGAGACGTGACTAATGAACAGAGAAGATGTTATTTTAGTGCCAGGAATATCTGCCTTGTTTATTATGGACCCTATTTTGAAACTGGCATCGTTTGAAATTTGTCGGAAATTGGCCAAATTGCCATTTTCTGACCACTATTTTGGGTAGTTGAAATTGGTAAATAGGCGGTTTCTTGTACTCAATCGATAGAAGAAATGGAGTTCTAGCGAAATAGCTATAATTTTAGTAGACTGAAACATTGGAATTTGCCGAAAATAGGGCTCAAAGTGGGCGAAATCGCCGATGCGTAAATGTCATGGATACCGCTAACTTCGCGAAAGCATAATTCCGTTAGTTTTCAATCAAATTTCATAATTTTTGTGGCGTTATGATCGGAAAAAGATTCTCTATCATTTCATAAGAATTTTTTTTTTTTTTAAATTCGTGGACCCTGAGAACGAGTTTCAGAGAGACCCCTTGGACCCCCAAAGGGTTAAATATTCGAACCTCAGGAAAATTTGGGTCGGAGGGGAAAAATTTCATAGTGCATAGTGCCCAGATTTTGTATGTAACTTGATGCTTCCACGCTTATGTAGTGTACTGTCAAGCCTCCTTTACACTATGCATTTTTAGATGTACTTTTTCTATGATTTACATAAAATCAAAATATGTAGCTTTGCTTTATAAGAGGGTTTACTGTATATACATTTTTGTTATCAATAATGTAGTTAAACTTTTCATGTATCATGTGATATAAAAAAGAAATTACATTATAGTATATTCTTAAAAATGCAACTACCATGCACAAATAACTTTGATCAGAGTCTTTGTTTTGTAGAAATTCCCATTGGAATTTTCTTTTTATATCAGAATATTAAAACTAAAAATAAAGCTTTAGCAAGTGATATGTGTATAGTTTACAGATAAGGAATTTTTTTTTAGTATGTACAGAATATTAGGAAACCTACATTAAAAAATGTGTTTTATGTTTTTTTTTTTTTTTACTGCATTAGCACTACCCCGTGACTGTAATAATAATAATTAGCATCCATCAAACTGAGCCAAAGAAGGATCAATTGATTTCTCTCCTATTGCCTATACGTACACCGTAATACGTATTTTGAATGGTAAGATGGAGGGCCAAACCTTTGCCACTCCTTGTACTGAATGACCCACATGGGTTTAGAGTTTCACACAATTTTAAATATATGAGGATTCAACAAATGGAGTTGTAGTATTTTCTTAGCTTTTGCTTCTCTGTGATACATTGAATTATTGCTTGGTTATGTTTATACAGGTCTGCTATAGTAAATTCAGCAGTATGATGCATAAAGATTCATTTCATATTTCTTAATAATAATAATATGTAATAGTACATTTAGATAAATTTAATTTTACATCATTTAGCATCAACCAAACTATATGACTGTCGAAACTCCCTTGTATGTTTGTGTACATCACATGCCTTGTTAATATCATTCTCAATAAGCAAGAATTTAATGGTCAGTTCAAGAGTACATCTTGTTAACTTTTTATTCAAGAGTAATAATGAAACTATTAAACAAGCTTTTGAGGAATTATATTTATTAGATTGGCTGTCATCTGGAGATAGGAGTCATGTGCTGTTTTCACGAGTTTTCAAGTGTAAGTATGAAGACTGTAATATTACAATACCTAATAAATAATTTGAAAATTGGTGTTAAAAGTAAAGAAGCATAATACTGTATTTAACAGTACTGAAGTGGGATTGCTCCTTGTTTGATGTGAAAGAGCTGTGACCTCTAGTGATGAAGTGATCACCTGAACTTTGATACAGTGGTACCTCGACTTACGATAATTTTTCATTCCAGAATGCTGTTCAAGTGCCATTACCAAACGAATTTATCCCCATAAGGAATGATGTAAAATAGACTAGTCCTTTTAGACCCCCAAAATTACACTTAACAAAAACATTTAAAAAAATAAACTTACATAAAAGGGTGAGTTTGGGGACCATCGTAAGTCGAGGTACCACTGTATAAACCATCCTAAAGCACTTAACTAATATCAAAAGCACAGTAAACTAGATATTTTTGTAATGCGAGTTTTTAGTTTGGTTTTAAATTAATAGTATTTTAAGGCTGTTTTTACTAAGTTCAGATGTTGACAGTGTCACTCTGGCTTGTAGAGCCTTTGTATATGATGCAGCAAAAGCTGAGAACAAGAACAAATTCACAAATGCTGATAAAAAATTCATGTTTAAGAGACTGCCAAGAATACAATACACAAATAACCCTATGTGCGGGTTATTTGTGTATTGTTCCAGTCACAGTATTGTGCCTTTTTGTTATTTATTGACTGCCAAGAAGACAGTAGGAACATAACCGAAGTAATAATTCTTCAAGTAAACGGGCAGCAGGAATTGTGTTTTTATTCGTAATGCTTTAAAACCAGTTGTTGCAACAGTTGTTAGATAAATATAAACTGTACTTAGTAGTTCAAGACTTACAGAACTACTTAAGATTCTCTCTCTGTACAGTATAGTCAGTCTTGGTTACTTTCTCATGGCACACTGAACCAGAGTCCTCTGCTGTGACCACAATTCCCTGTTCTCTATGTTAGGTAAAAACTTGTAGGAAATGCTCCCACCTGAATTTAGGGGTATGATAGTTGCTGCAATCAATTAAAAATACATGTTTATGCCTTTCAAGGAGAAATCCTGAATATTCTCTGCTTGTCATATTAGGAGCTATATAACCCTTGTGGGTTATTCAGCACAAGACGTTGTGGAGGCTTGATCCACTGTCTGCTGATCTCAAGACAGACACGCCCCTCACTTGTACTCGCCCATATCTATATGGGTATAGAGAAATTGATTTAACTCTGGCAGTGATAGAATTTATTTTTTTTTATTTAAGGTACCATATAAGGCTTGATCAACTGACATAAAATAAACCAATTGTTATTAAGGAAAATGTCTG
The DNA here is from genome assembly GCA_009830355.1 of Cherax destructor. Taxonomy (NCBI): domain Eukaryota; kingdom Metazoa; phylum Arthropoda; class Malacostraca; order Decapoda; family Parastacidae; genus Cherax; species Cherax destructor. The sequence goes on along the minus strand of WNWK01000098.1, from coordinate 369,453 downwards.
TTAATTAACTTTTTCTGTGACTTTTTTATAGAGCGTATACTACAAGTATTCAGCATGGTGACTTTAATTTATTGAACTTCCACATGTATGGCAATTCATGTATGGTTATGTATATCCTGTATATAAAATCTGCATATAAGCCAAGCTTTAATGAGAATCTTGCCATTCCATTTTGATAACTTGATCAGTTGTAGCTGCAGGGACATGGATTAGTTATGGTTATTTTGATTATGAGTTATATACAGGAATGTATTATAGTGAATATGTATGATTACATGTTTGTAATCATACAAATTACTTGTGGTATCCCATTTTCAGTGATAAATTTGTAGTATGTTATTTTTAATTTTCTAGTGGTTGTGTCATTTATCCTCATTGATCCCATTCCACAGTTCTACCACTATTTGTCCAAAAATAGCTTATTATTTATACTTATTAACACATCGGTCGATTCCCACCAAGGCAGGGTGGCCTGAAAAAGAAAAACTTTCATCATCATTCACTCCATCACTGTCTTGCCAGAGGGGTGCTTTACACTACAGTTATAAAACTGCAACATTAACACCCCTCCTTCAGAGTGCAGACACTACTTCCCATCTCCAGGACTCAAGTCCGGCCTGCCGGTTTCCCTGAATCCCTTCATAAATGTTACTTTGCTCACACTTCAACAGCACGTCAAGTATTAAAAACCATTTGTCTCCATTCACTCCTATCAAATACGCTCACACATGCTTGCTGGAAGTCCAAGCACACAAAACCTCCTTTACCCCCTCCAACCTTTCCTAGGCCGACCCCTACCCCGCCTTCCCTCCACTACAGATTTATACACTCTTGAAGTCATTCTGTCTCATTCCATTCTCTCTACATGTCCGAACCACCTCAACAACCCCTCCTTAGCTCTCTGGATAATAGTTTTGGTAATCCCGTACCTCCTCCGAATTCTCTGCATTATATTCACACCACACATTGACCTCAGACATGACATCTCCACTGCCTCCAGCCTTCTCCTCATTGCAACATTCATCACCCATGCTTCACACCCATATAAGAGTGTTGGTATAACTATACTCTCATACATTCCCCTCTTTACTTCCATGGACAAGATTCTTTGTCTCCACAGACTCTGAAGTGCTCCACTCACCCTTTTCCCCTCATCAATTCTATGATTCACCTCATCCTTCATAGACCCATCTGCTGACATGTCCACTCCCAAATATCTGAATACATTCACCTCCTCCATACTCTCTCCCTCCAATCTGATATCCAATCTTTTGTCACCTAATCTTTTTGTTATCCTCATCACCTTACTCTTTCCTATATTCACTTTCAATTTTCTTCTTTTACACACCCTACCAAATTCATCCACCAACCTCTGCAACTTCTCTTCAGAATCTCCCAAAAGCATAGTGTCATCAGCAAAAAGCAACAGTGACAACTCCCACTTTGTATTTGATTCTTTATCTTTTAACCCCACACCTCTTGCCAAGACCCTCGCATTCACTTCTCTTACAACCCCATCTATAAATATATTGAACAACCACGGTGACATCACACAACCTTGTCTAAGGCCTACTTTTACTGGGAAATAGTCCCCCTCCCTCCTACACACACTAACCTGAGCCTCACTATCCTCATAAAAACTCTTCACTGCTTTCAGTAACCTACCTCCTATTCCATACACCTGCAACATCTGCCACATTGCCAAAAAAAGCTATATTACAATAAGTCTGAAGCAGGTTTGATCCAAAGAAAGGGAGGGTAGCTCTAATTACTTGCATCAAGAGTCCTTCAGAATCAAGGCTTTACCCATAAAGGGGAAAAATTTTCAATGTTCATTCAGCACAGCATTCTTGGTTTAGAACAGTAGCTCTGTTTCTTCCTGCTGACAGTGCTAAGAAATTAATTTTTGTAGAGTTTTTCATATCTATGATGATGAATGTTGTACGTACAGCATTTGTTAGATCACTTCTAACCATACCACGGGCGGGGATAGAACCCGCGATCAGAGTCATAAAACTCCAGACCGACAGGTTAGCCACTGGGCCAGCTGGCTACAACTAGGTATATTTATACACCATAGGAAGGTTAGCATAGGCACCACTGTGACCACAAATGCAAGTTATTATAGACGAATCTCCCACTAGAGTTCGTCACGGCCACGCTGGCGGGAGATTTGTCTGTAAAAACTTGCAATTGTGGTCACAGTGGTGCCTATGCTAACCTTTCTATGGTGTATAAATATACTTAATTCGATGAATCTTATTGTAGCCAGCTGGCCCAGTGGTTAACACATAAGCCTGGAGTTTTATGAATCATTTCTAACGTTTGTGAATTGGTTCTATTAGATAATTTCTAAGTTTGTGGATTGGATTTCTTACTAGACTCTCTTCTGCCATCCTTTTCCATGACTCTATAGCATCTGATATTACACTAATCTTTCTTCTAATCTTTACCATTGTAATGCACTGTTACATGCCAACAACATATACACACTGTACTTTACTAAATGCCTCACTGCTGCGCAGTCAGCAGTACATGACCTTCCAGTTTCATATAGAGGTGTTCCATTCACAAACTATTTTGTAGTCATTGCTACCCACCTTCGCACCCGTTGGCAACAACGCTGGTCTGACCTGCTAAATAACAAACTTCATTTTATTAAACCGAGTATAGGTTTCTGGTCTTCTTCTTGTCACCAATGTCGGGGTTGGGAGACTACACTCTCCCGTCTTCGCATCGGCCACACTCGTCTTACTCACGGGTATCTCATGGAGAGGCTCCCTGCCCCTCTCTGTGAGCATTGTCAGGTTCCAGTGTCTGTTCGACATATTCTGTTGGACTGCCCACTCTATCAACGAGCACGCAGAATTTACCTCCAACCGCGTCTTCGCTCTGCAGCCCTTTCTTTACCTTCCCTTCTTGCTGATGGACCCTCCTTTAATCCTGACTCTCTCGTTGAGTTTTTGACAGAAACTGACTTACTACACAAACTCTGAAGATTATACCTCTAGCACCTCCCTCAGTCCCTTCTACCTCGATCTCTTGCTACTCTCTATCCCTGCTCTATCCACTGTCCTGCTGCACTCCATACCCTACTAATCATCCATCTCCCTCTTACAATCCATTCTCCCTGCATCCTGTCCTGACCAGCCGCGCTGTATAACCCATGTGGTTTAGCGCTTCTTTTGATTATAATAATATAATAATAATCCAGTATCTGTTAGCCACATTCTGTTGGTCTGCCCCCACTATCAACGAGCACGCAGAATTTACCTCCGTCGTCTTCGCTCTGCTGCCCTTTCTTTACCTTCCCTTCTTGCTGATGGACCCTCCTTTAATTCAGACTCTCTCATTGCCTTTTTGACAGCAACTGATTTACTACACAAACTCTGAAGATGATGCCTCTAGCACGCCCCTCAGTCCCTTCTAACTCAATCTCTTGCTACCCTCTATCCCTGCACTATCCACTGCCCCGCTGCACTCCATAACCTCATAATCATCCCTCTTCCTCTTACTACCCAATATCCCTGCATTCTGCCCTGTCCTGCTGCACTGTATGACCCTTGTGGTTTAGCACTTCATTTTATTATAATAATAATAATACTAAATGCCTCATAATTTATATAATTTCCATTTAAGACTTTATTCCAGTTTGGATCACTGCTTTAGATAAATGCCTGCATAATAAACTACAGCAATTTCTTTTTAAGTACATGTGTAGATAGTGAAAATAGTGATTTTTTTTAATGCTACTTTTAGTTGTCAGCCTATCAGCATTTCCCTCTGGTATGGTGGCTTTGGTCATATTTTTTCAACATTATTTTTGCACTGATCATTTGTTTTTATATGGCACAACTGCAATAAGAGTTAATATTATTTTTGCACTGATCATTTGTTTTTATATGGCACAACTGCAATAAGAGTTAATTTACATAATGTTAAAACCAAAAGATCTATTTTGTAATTATAGCCATATTTATTCTATAAATAGATATGGAACTATGGTTTTCTGTGTTCATACGGTATATGGAAATTATTATCATTATTAACCAGGAGTGGAATTACTGTACAAGTACAGTATCTTTAAACGTATCAGTTCTTATGAACTGTATTTGTCTCACTGTAAGACCTATCTTCATTATTGTGCCAGTAGTGTGCTATAAATGAAGAAATTTGTGGAAACTCTGAATACCTAGCTTCTTACCTTGACTCTTTAAGAGAAAGGTATAAAAAAAATATGGGTTTGTATATGGAAAAATGTGTGTCATTCTCAGATACCTGTGTATCCAGGAACATTTCTGATCTCAGCGTACGGAGATGAGTACCCCATTAATAGTCAAGTCATATTTATTAACATGTAGCACTCTTTAATGCATACATTCATAAATATTGTGTAACTACTATAAAAGTATCTTTCTTAGCTGGTGCAATTGTTTATAACTTTATGGATTTTTTTTTTTTAACCTGTGAAAATGTATATTGCTTTGTATGCATGAAAAGTTTCTTCATTGTTATAACAAAACTTTGAGTCACAGCCACCTATAAATGAAGGCCGCATGAAATATAATTGAACAGAAATAATAAGCTATATGACGCTTTGGAAATATAATTGAACAGAAATACAGTGGACCCTCGGTTAACGAAAGGTCCCGTTAACGAAAGTTTCGGAAAACGTAAGCTTTTTTCGGAATCGGTTAGCGAAAAATTCCTCGGTTACCGAAAGGTATTAGACGTGTCCGCCTGCTCCGCGCAAGCGCAGGACACCAGTGAAGCGTTGTTTACCATTGAGAGAACATTACCTAGCGCGCTCTTTCAAAGATTCACAATATATTTGGTGTCTTTTTTGGTGGTTTAGTGATTGTCACTGTGAAATAAGTCACCATGGGTCCAAAGAAGCTTCCTAGTGGCACCCCAGTGGTAGCATTCATGGAGGGAGTGTAGCATTCATGGAGGGAGTGTAGCATTCATGCAGGGAGTGTAGCATTCATGCAGGGAGTGTAGCATTCATGCAGAGAGAGTAGCATTCATGCAGAGATGTAGCATTCATGCAGGGAGTGTAGCATTCATGAAGAGAGTGTAGCATTCATGCAGGGAGTGTAGCATTCATGGATGGAGTGTAGCATTCATGGAGGGAGTGTAGCATTCATGGAGGGAGTGTAGCATTCATGGAGGGAGTGTAGCATTCATGCAGGGAGTGTAGCATTCATGCAGGGAGTGTAGCATTCATGCAGGGAGTGTAGCATTCATGCAGGGAGTGTAGCATTCATGCAGGGAGTGTAGCATTCATGCAGGGAGTGTAGCAGTGCATGCAGGGAGTGTAGCAGGCATGCAGGGAGTGTAGCAGGCATGCAGGGAGTGTAGCAGGCATGCAGGGAGTGTAGCAGGCATGCAGGGAGTGTAGCAGGCCTGCTGGGAGTGTAGCAGGCATGCAGGGAGTGTAGCAGCCCTGCAGGGAGTGTAGCAGGCATGCAGGGAGTGTAGCAGGCATGCAGGGAGTGTAGCAGGCATGCAGGGAGTGTAGCAGGCATGCAGGGAGTGTAGCAGGCATGCAGGGAGTGTAGCATTCATGCATTAAAAGAAAAGAAGGAAGTAACCCCAGAGAGGGACTTGTTACCTGAAGTCCTTTTGGAGGGGGATTTCCCTTCCAACCATTAACACCCTGCCCCTGTCAGCAACTCTACCTTCCAGATGCTTGCAACTCTTCAATAAAGGTAAGTAAATGTTATTGTTTTTTTTTTTTTTGAGTGATTATTTTTTTGTGGAACGAATTAATTGTATTTACATTATTTCTTATGGGAAATAAGGTTTCAGATAACGAAAGATTCAGATTAAGTAATAGCTCCTGGACCGGATTAATTTCGTTAACCGAGGGTCCACTGTAATAAGCTATATGACGCTTTGAAAATGCTTACAAGTCTTTGTGAGGCTAACCAAAATAATTTACAAGAGACTAAAATTTTGATTATGGTAAGGTTAAAAAGTTCAGTGTTTAATATTTTTTTTTAATCTGTGTTCACACTGTTGGTATTGGCAAGTCCTCACACTCCCAAATTGTTATACATTGTACTTTATATCATTATACTCTGGTTCTACAATTTATTAGAAAGCAAGTAATTAAAATATGTATGTTGAAAGGGTGTTTTTATCAGCATTTTAGCTGTGGATTTTTATGACAAAGCATAGAATATTTTGAGTGCATGTTTTGAAGAAAATGATTCGCAATTGCATATTAACAACTGTGTAAAACTACATTTATGAAACTGATTTGATGTTTTACTTTAAATATGGCAAAAAAAAATTTAGACAAAATTGTAAATTTATTCTAATTTTATGTTCAATAGTACAGAATTAAAATGGGCAAACGTCTATTATCTAACAGAAAGACCAAGGCCTGATGAATATTATTGTATTCATGGGGGGAAGCACTAAACTCATAAGGGTCATACTGAGCCTGGGAATTGGGAGGTAATCAGGTTTGATCTAAGGAGAGGGTACCTCCAACTTTCTTAGATCAAGACCCCCTTCACCAGTATCTAGTAATTAACCTTGAAGGGGGGCTGGTGAACAATGCTGTTATGACTACTCATCTCAAGATGTTAATCTACCTAGTAATTGTAGTGCTCTTCCAGATCTCTTGTTTATGTAAACATATTTCCTAATGTTTACAGCAGAAACATTTATACTATGCCAACATTTGCATTTTTTTTTTTTTGTATAATTTAATATTTATATTTCTTTACATAGGAAAAGGTACTTTATGTTGAAGATGGTACCCTAACATAATGGTACGCATTACTACTTAATGGTACTTCATGCAAATGGCATTGTGAATGTTGTGTTCATATCTCAATTGAAGCATAATGTAGTAAAGTTCTATTTTTGTATGTTTGCTTCCTGGTCTCACTGAAAAAATGCTCATGTATATATCAGCTACTAATAATAAGGTTCACATTGATGTAAAATTGACTTTAATTTCCCATTGACAAGTTGACTAACAGTGCGAGGCTTGGCAAATTGTAGAAACCGATCCAAGTTGATGTGAGGCACTTAATATGAGAGAAATAATTTTCACAAAGTGTTCAATGCATTAGTTGGGTTTAGCGTTTGTGGATGCATCCACAATGCATTAGTGGATGCCTCTTCAGTTTTTTCTGTTTTCTTCACTCTGGGTCCTGTATTATTATTATAATCAAAAAGAAGCGCTAAACCACAAGGGTCGTACAGCGCTCTGGGTCCTGTAGCAACAAATGTAATAGCAGGAGGAAAGTACTCTGGTAGGGCACAAAAAAAAAATTGCCATAATCAATTTTTTTTTTCATTAAAGTTGGCCTGTGATAGAATTTTGTCATTATGAGGCTCATATCCAGTGTTGAAAAATCTTTCCTTAGGGGTATAACTATACAGCCTCTCCTCACTTAACGACGGAGTTCCGTTCCTTTCGCTAACTGAGGAGCATACTTGTATAATGGTAGTGGGTTTGTGTCAACCATCTTTGATATTGTTTTAATGTCACTTTTACACCATTAATAATAAAAACCAAGTGCTAAACCCACTTTAACCATCCCTGAAAAATACATTAATTATATCTTACATTCACAAAAAAAAAAAAAATGCTAAACGCTCTCTTATTATAACCTTAAATTCTGGTCTTCTGCTTTCATTCACACAAAGCAATAATACACGTGTTTTTATTTTATCCATCCATTGTTTTTATTCATAGGGTATATGTAAATATATTATTATTATTATTATTATAATCAAAAGAAACGCTAAACCACAGGGGTTATATGTGAATATAGCTACCCTGAAGGAAAGCTTTCCTTTCACACTGAATATGAGCCTCATAATAGAGAATTCAATCACAGGTCAACTGTAATGCAGGAAATTATAGATAGACTGTGACAATAAATACCACTATCAGTTTAACTTTTAATACTTTGTAAGTTAATGAATATCTACAAAGAAATTAAGCCCTATGTGACATAAGAGGTGACTAAAATGCTGGGAGCAAGGGGCTAGGAACCCCTTCTCCTGTATAAATTACAAAATTTAAAAAGAAAAACTTGTGTTTTTCTTTTTTAGGTCACTCTGGCTCAGTGGAATACGGCCGGTGTGTTGAAAATAAAAGTGTTAATGGGAAGTGGAAACACAACAGTCTTAACAGTCTTAATATTTTAAATTCATTAACACAGGTATCACATACCTTAACTTTACGAAATATTACAAGAATATAAATCTCATGTTTGCTATATAGTACAGAATATTAACAAATACTAATTGCTATGGAGTTCAAGAATATAAATCTCATTTAAAGTATATACATATAGCAAATACACTAACTACTATAAATTTAAACTAATTTTAATCTCAAATATTATTAGTCCAAATAATTCACTTAGCAATGTATTAAGGCACATCTGCATAACCCTTAACATCTGACCAATCCTAGGTCGAAGACAAAAGTTATACACTGACCTCGGGTGGAACATGAGGAAAGCAAATGCATAAGTAATATTTGCCACCTCTTGCACACATTCTCGAAGACAATGTTAATTATATAGTAGCTAAGCTTAAGGATAATATACATTTTATATAAATTGTAATGATTTACACATTAAATGTACAGCATTTGCTTTTAAAAATTAATATACCTATTATCAAGGCTATCTACAAATTAGTAAGATCTACCATCCACATAAAACAATCAAATGTACAATCTGACATGTTATACTATACATGAATCTTACCTGTACAGTATGGATACATGGAATTATTACATTTCTTCTACTCAGTTTTCTGACAATTTTCCAAAACTGCAATAATGGAAACAAAAATTCCAGTGCCCTTAAGAGCTAGTAATTACCACTGCTTGCACCATCTTTTCAGATACCAATTAGCTTCAACAATGACTTATAATGCCAACAATAAAACTTAATCTGGAAATAAGTAAAAAATGCTCAACTTCCAAGGAAAAGTGGGGTAGAATGCACATCACAAAAGGTGAATACAATGCCAAGAGCAAAGGTGCTAAAAAAACTTTTCCTGTGTGAATTACTAAAACAAATAAAAGATTTTGAAGTTGGGTTGTTGGAATGTGTGTATGTGGAGAAAGAATTGATTATGAATATTATGAATGAAAAAGAAGTTGGATGTCCTAGCTCTAAGTGGAACTAAGCTAGAGGGGGGGGGGGGTCAGAGAATTTCAGTGGGGAAGAGTAAATGGGGTTAAATGGGCGTATCTGAAATAACTAGAGGTAAAGGGGTAGTGGCAATATTAAATGATCAACTATGGAAGGAGAAGAGGGGCATAGGTGTTTAAATTCAAGAATTACATTGATCTGAATAAGGGTGGGACACAAGAAGTTACAGCAAGTGTTTATATGCCTGGGGTAAAGAACCATGTACAGAGAGAGAATTTGGGAGGTGTTAAGCAAATATTTAAGGAGGTTTGAACCAAGTGAGAAAATAAGTGTTGGGGAAACCTAAATCCTGAAGTGGGAGAAACTGTTGTCGAGGGTGTAGAATGTAAGTTTGGAGTGCCAGAGGTAAATGATAATAGGACCTCTAACTGAACTATGCAAAGAAAGAGGTTGGGTAATAAGTAATGTATGTATTTTATGAAAAGGGACAAATAAGTACACAAGATATGATAAAGGGCATAATGATAGCAGCTTATTAGATTATGTATTATTATTAGATAAAAATTTAAGGGGGTAGAGTTCTGGATATGCATGTTTTCAGAGGGGCAACAGATACATATATCAGATCATTATTTAGTGGAACAGCAGCTACAGAATAAGCAGCTGGGGTACAAGGAGAACGTCATCACTGGGTAAGAGTGAAGTGAAAGTTAATAAACTAAAGGAGATAGGGTAAGATATAAGCAACTATTGGGAGAAAGGTGAGCTAGAGAGAATACAGATAATGAGGAGGGATAGGGGAGGGGAGGACAAAGAGGTATAACATTTTGTCAGAGTGAGGGGTGGGATGTTGCAGTACAGAGGGGCATCTGAACTGTGATGTCAGCATGCTTCTGGCAAGACAGAGATTGGGTGATAGTGATCTTTTTCAGATCACCCTATTTTGGTAGGAGATGGCTAGTGTGTTAAGAAAAAAAGAAACACTGTTAGTGTATAAATTCATGAGCACATATTTCTACAACTCCTACTGTGAATATAGCAGTGTACTGCCAACACAAAGAAGAAGGAAAGACACAGGTGCAGAGGAAGCTGCAGTTATTGATAAAGCTCTAAATACAGTGAAACACTGTCACAATAAAAACCTTTTCTTCATTACTACTACTTTACCTCACTAAAATTGTCAACTGTAACATTTTTTCCAACACACTTAGTGGTAGAAATATAAAACAACTACTAAATCAACATTCTGAAGTTTGCTACTATTAATGCAAATATGAGAATGTTGAAAGCAATAATTTCCAACACTAACAGTGAAAAATCTATTCATGTATAAAAAAATGCTAAAATTCACTAGAAAATATTCTGTACACATTACCAGTTAAATGGAAAAAAAGAAGCTTAAATAATCCTGTTTGGAAGAACAAAGTGCTAAACTTTTATCAGAGCTGATAAACAAACTTAAAAAATAACATTTGTACGGTGAACAGCTATAGTTGCTGGACCCTTCAGGGAAGGTGCCTTGATGCCAGTGAAGAGCTCTTGATCCAAAGAATTAGAGCTACCCTCCCTTTCCTTGGCTCAAATCTGATTGCCTCCCATTTTCCAAGGCACTTTTTGATCCTTTATGGGTTTGGCACGACCCCACCCCTATTAAATAAATATAATACAGGAGCGTTTTGCAACTGTAACTTAGTTCACAAGCTTGGCACAGAGATACTGACACTAAACAAGGGCCAAAACTGTGATCTCGTGGCATGATGTACAGTTTACAAGTACGTACAGTAAACCCTTGATTTAGGATGTCAATTTAACAAATCTCAATTTAATGAACCTCAATTTAACAGATCTCATTTGAACGACCCTCGATTTAACATACATACTTCGGAAATACAGTGGTACGACGAGTTTCGTACTGCTCCCAACTTGAACAATTATGTAAGCGTATTATTGTAAGTGCTTTTGTAAGTGCATTTTTGGGGGTCTATGGGAACAAATTTGTTCAGTAACGGCACTCGAACAGCTTTCTGGAATGAATAAAGTACGAAACTTGGGGTACCACTGTAGAAGATAAAAACTGTTGGGTCAGTCGATTTGTAAACAACAAAGTCCATCAGTTACAGAATTGTTTGTTACCATTATGATCACTGCCAAACAACTTCTACCCACCACGTTCACCATTACAGATCACCTGCTCTTTCCCTCAAAGTCCGTTAAATCGAAGGTTTACTCTCAAGAAAGTGCTGCTATTTTACAGGGCTAGGAGAACCCTTGCAGCACTGTATGGCCCTTATGGGTTAGTGCTAATCTCATGATGATGACAACAACAATGATGATTTCGTGAGTCAGATCATTTCAGTGTTGAGCTCGCATACCTTAACAACTTTTTTTCAAATTCCAAACTTCAAAAACTAAAAAAATATAATATACATATGAAAAGACATTGCCTCTCACAGATTAAAATACTTAAAAAATTTATTCAGGAGTTTATAATGAGTACAGCAACACTAGTTAACACACTGTATCAGAATGCTGCAACATACATATATACGCACTGCATCCTCAATACAATGTTGCATTACATTTCCTGAGAAGACTCTGCACTACATACAAAGATGGTAATTAATCCTTTCAGTGACACGACCCCTGCTCGCAAACTTTTACACTTTTACATAAGTTTTTACACTATTTTTAGCCAATTTCATTGTTCCAGTCAACCAAACTCATAGCTATTTCGCTAGTATTCCTTCTATTCTATCAATTGAGTACAAGAAACCATCCATTTACCAATTTCAACTACCTAATAAAGTGATCAGAAACTGGTAATTCAGCCAATTTCACACAAAATTCAACAACGGCCAATTTGAAAATAGGGTCCAAAATAAACAATATAGACATTCCTGGCACTAAATAAACATTTCCTCTGCTCCTTAGTCATGTCTCCAGGCCCCTCTTACATTACGTTTGTTTTCCATTTTGAATTTTTTATTCGCACAAAAAGAAGAAAATTTACTTTTATGCAGACTACTGCATTATTGTAATAATTGTATAAATAATGTCAGTGCATTTCTAAATGTATCAGACTGGCCAGTTGGATGCGCACTGGAAAAGTGATGTCACTTGTGTACTCTGGAATACAGTGGACCCCCGCCTAACAAGCAAAATTCATTCCAGAAGCCTGCTCAAGTGCCATTACCGAACGAATTTACTTCCTTAAAAAATAATGTCACGTAGGTTAGTCTATTTCAGACCCCTAAAAATACACTTTCACAAGCACTTACAATATTATACATACATAATTGTACGATTTCCGGGGTGCTCGTTAGGCGGGGGTCCACTGTATCTGAAAAAATCAAATATTTCCACTACTTTGAGTTCAATTTCGAGTTAATTTCAGTCCTGAAGCTAATCAAAATCATCTCTATTTCTGTAATATATTTTCCATTCTATCAAATGAGACCAAGAAACTGAGAATACAACCATAAAAATCATATGAAAATACACCACAAATTTACTGTTTTAAACCAAAAACACGGTTGCAGTTTCTTTTCTTTATTATGCACTGCGTGCTGCAGGATTTTTTTATATTGTGCACACTTACCGCATAGACCCATTTTCTCATATCTAGGCCCAAATCTACCGCTTACAGCTTATTTGAGTGAGCTGAGCTCATGGCGTCACACTACGGGACCGACACTTGCTTCAAAGCCGTGATACAATGGGACTGACACTGAAAAGGTTAATAAACCCTAAAAGTCGCCCTATTTTTAACCAAAACTGCAAAAGAAATCCACACAGAAAAATATTCCTGGTTTATATTGCAAAGGAAGCCACACTGGCAAGAACACTATGCAATTGAAATTTTGTAAAGAAAATTCTCTATAGAACAGTTCTGTGACCTGGCTATAATACAGAAAGATAATACTTAAATTTTGAATAACATATATGTAACAAGAAATGCTTAATATACTGCAATTGACATTTTATAAATATATAAATTTTTCTCACTAAAAAGCAGCGACAATGGTACACTGTATTTACAACTCAACAGTACCTCATCCTAACTCTTAGTGAGGTCTATATTTCACAATGGCATGAAAGGTACAGTATACAGTGCCTTTGACTAAAAAATAAAACTCGCATAAACACTATGTACAAAATACATCACCTGTAGATGTAAACAGAATTAAATTTACTATCCTCCAGATTAAATTATATTCATGGGCAAGCGCTACACCCATAAGAGCTGTATAGAGCCTGGGAAAAAGGAGATAATCAGATTTGATCCAAGGGTAGGATAGCTCCAATTCCTTGGATTAGTGGCATTTCATCACCATCAAGGTACCTCCTCTTGAAGGGCTCCAGATTATAGATTTTGTACCAAAGGCAATTCTAATCACAGATCCCAAATGCAGGGAAGATATCCATACACATTAGAAAAAAATAACTTGAGCTATAGGTCTTAAATTGTTGATAACGACAATAATGGAATTTTAACAAGATACTTACTTTCATCTTGAAAACTGGTGCAACAATCTATTGTGTTAACACAGTACAGGTACTACAAGTCTTTTCTATTTCACAACCACAATTCTTCCCCGACTATCTGCAAGTGAGTAGAACTGATGCACTAAATCCTCAAACAATAACACCAATAAACCTATTAATACTTTATATAACTTAAATGGATAAAGATCTTCATAAAATATGACAAAGCAAAAGTTATACAGCATAATGAATGGTTAGCAGCAATACACAGATCTATATACACAGCAAAATAAGTCCGGCTGAGACAGTCGGTTTGTTGAAAAAAAATTATATACAGTGGTACCTCGGTTAACGATATTTTTTCGTTCCAGAATGCTGTTCAAGTGCCATTACCAAACGAATTTATCCCCATAAGGAATAATGTAAAATAGACTAGTCCTTTTAGACCCCCAAAAATACACTTACAAAAGCATTTAAAAAAATAAACTTACATAAAAGGGCGAGTTTGGGGACCATCGTAAACCGAGGTACAACTGTATATGATTCTGACAAGTTGTTTAAAGACAAATGAGAAAACATTGAGGACATTATATTATGAATATGTTTCAGTCCTCTGACCTTGTTCACTCCAAACATACATGGGGCCTAGGTTCATATAGGAAAAGGTATATGTGAAACAAGCTGAACTTTAGTGAGATCAGGTGAGCTGAAAATCTTTGGTAACATTAAAAATAGGTTAGACAAAGTAAATGAGTGAAAAGGGTTGTATCTGAGAAGGTACTTGCCCAGCAAGGGCTAGTAGGATTACTGCCAGTGCTCCTCCAATCTTGTGTTCATCTGATGGCTGTCCTGACTGGTAGGACTCCTTGCCAAACATCTATCCAAGCCCCTGGGCACCATTAGCCACACACTAGAAACATTCAAGAGACCTATCTCGTATCTCAAGTGTCTACATCGGGAATAAACACACAACATTCCTACTGCAACTGCCATCAATGTAGACAGATAGCTGATGACAATGATCTCCCTGTGCCCCAACAAAACGTCATCAATCTGATTGACCTGTAAGTCAATTTTAACTTATAGTGTTTTGGCATGGTAATGGGTAGTCCCTTCAGCTCCATGCTAGCTAATATCTTTATGCAGTGCCTGGAGGCAGAAAAGTTTTACACCACGATTCCAAGCACCACAACATATTTATCTTTAGAGCTTGAGAAAAATGGTCAGCTCTCCCTTTTAGACATCCTTCTATGCAGAACACCTGATAGTGAAGCCTTCTCAAAGTGTACAGGAATCCCACTAACAAGGATAACCTCATACTCCTCACAATATAACACATGCAACAAGAGAAGTAACTGGATTCATCTGAGAGTTCTTCTTATATCTAGTCCTGCTACCCTTGAGGAAGAATGTGTCCACTTTCTACAAACCTTCACATGTCTTTACTAGACCACATTTTCATCCACGATTGTAGAGTACAATCTGAGACCATCTTCAACACTACATCTCCAGATACTGTATTAATCATCAGTGTGGTGGTGTGGCATACAACACCTTTAGAGCACTTGACAAGTGAAATATCAAAATGGCCACAACAGTAACTGCCTCCACCAAAGATCTCACCAGAAAATGGAACACTGCTAAGTTCCCAGTATCTACTGCTGGTGTCTTCACTATCCTGTGTAGATATTGCAACAAGAAGTAGAGTGGTACCTCAAGTTACGATGGTCCCCAAAATCGCCCTTTTATGTAAGTTTATTTTTTAAATGCTTTTGTAAGTATATTTTTGGGGTGTAAAAGGACTAGTCTATTTTACATTATTCCTTATGGGGATAAATTCGTTTGGTAATGGCACTTGAACAGCATTCTCGAACGAAAAAATATCGTAACTCGAGGTACCACTGTACATGGGAAAGACTGATAGGAGTCTATCTATTTAGGATCAAGGAACATAAATACAAGTGCAGCAGAGATGACCAAAATAATGCCACCATGATTCACAGACACACAGAGGAATATTTAATGAAGTGATATGAAGCCCAGCTGGTCAACTGGGAGCCAGATGTAAGAAGATGCCAGTGTTTAAAGGTATCCCTGATGGTGGCAACAAATATAGAAGTGGAGAAAGCAGGTAATTATAAGATGTCTGCCATGTTGGCACACATACACCTAGGATGTATATAAACCCACCAACCTTGGTACACAGCTATCAGATAACACCGACCTAGTGGCCCTTACTAGGCAGGTCCTTCTCGAATACAACCCAAGATTTTCATCTCACCTAACTTCACTAAAGTCCAGCAAACTCCACATGTACTTTACCTATATAAACCTATGTTTCTCATGCCCCAAATATATATGGAGTAAACAAGGTCCCCAGACCACACCATATCAAAAATAAAACATCCTGAGTGTTTGCTCTTGCTTCTTTAGCCACAAAAGAAGTTGGATTAATTTTGTCCTATTCCAGAGAACTTAAGTCTAATATTTTATGAATTATACTACAAATTGTGCTACATAATAAAAGTATGTGCCTTTTTTTTTTCAACAAGTCGATCGTCTCCCACCAAGGCAGGGTGACCCAAAAAGAAAGAAAATCCCCAAAAGAAAATACTTTCATCATCATTCAACACTTTCACCTCACTCATACATAATCACTGTCTTTGCAGAGGAGCTCAGATACGACAGTTTAGAAGTCCCTCTAAACTGCCAATATCCCAAACCCCTCCTTTAAAGTGCAGGCATTGTACTTCCCATTTCCAGGACTCAAGTCCAACTAAATCAATTAACTGGTTTCCCTGAATCCCTTCACACAATATTACCCTGCTCACACTCCAACAGCTCGTCAGGTGCCAAAAACCATTCGTCTCCATTCACTCCTATCTAACACGCTCACACATGCTTGCTGGAAGTCCAAGCCCCTCGCCCACAAAACCTCCTTTACCCCTTCCCTCCAACCTTTTCGAGGACGACCTCTACCCCGCCTTCCTTCCCCTACAGATTTATACGCTCTCCAAGTCATTCTACTTTGATCCATTCTCTCTAAATGACCAAACCACCTCAACAACCCCTCTTCAGCCCTCTGACAAATACTTTTAGTAACTCCACACCTCCTCCTAATTTCCTCACTCCGAACTCTCTGCATAATATTTACACCACACATTGCCCTTAGACAGCACATCTCCACTGCCTCCAGCCGCCTCCTCGCTGCAGCATTTGCAACCCATGCTTCACACCCATATAAGAGTGTTGGTACAATTATACTTTTGTACATTCCCTTCTTTGCAGCCATGGATAATGTTTTTTGTCTCCACAGATACCTCAATGCACCATTTAAATAATCTCAAAATCTAATTATCAAACTCTCAGTAGATAAGAGTGTTTAGTCAGATCACAACAGTTGATACAAACCCACACACTGTTACTGAACATTATATTATCAGAGACTGTGTGAATAAACAATTACTTTTCTCTAATACCTGATATACTCAATTACAAGATCTATTTGCAGTACATTAGTAAAAGTTCTCATACAAGGCATGGTATGGTGTCAGTAGTGAACTTAATGAAATACAGACAAGGACAAAATGGAGGGTTAGTACAGTAATGTAAATTATTGTAGTTGGTTTCTGAATGTAAAATTGAATTTATGTACAATAAAAAAAGATCTACAGTACAACATTATCAAAACATAAAACAGAATGGAAAGTAATATAGTTCAGAACTTTTACTCAGAATGGAATGGAAGTATGTATGTAAGGATGTAGTATGGCACAGTATACCATAAACTATCGATACAGTTTGTGTTTCCAAACTTGGTTCTTAAATTTGTATTCGTGGATATGCACTCTTTAAACATCTATGGTAATGAAGGTATTGTTTACTTTCTATATCCTGGACATCCATCACATAAAACTGAGGGTGAGGTATCCAGTGGCAAGCTTTTAAATTAAAAAATAAATTACAGTAAACTTCGACATAATGGACTTTGGAAATAGAGAACATAATCTGCTCTGCCAATCAATTCAGGAAGCACGGACAAAGTCCTTAGGCTACAGATTTGTTCATTACTGTTAATATCATGGCAAAACAATCTATTCACCACAATTACCATTACTGCCCACCCAGTATAGACCTGTGTACAGGCCATTTCATTTAACTGAGAAGACTTTATGTAAAGTTTATAATGATTTGGCACTGGACATTTGTTCAGGAAATCTACTGCTATTAAATTTCTTGGACCTCTGTGCTGAATTTATTACCACTGGTCATGGATTACTGATAAGTGATCTTTTCAGTTGTGGCTTTAGGAATACTGTATTGTCGTTTCTGAAATTAATTCTGGTCAGTCATATCAATAGTAGTCAATTATTCTCAATCTGAGCTGTCTTCTTGGTCTCATGGCATTCCTCAGGGCTCTGTTCTTGGACTAGTATTGTTTACTGTTTATGTTAGTGGCTTAGCCTTACTCTTGGATACCCATGAGGTTGACTGTCATTTTTATTCCGATAATTTACAAGTCTACATCAGGGTTCTAAATGTTGACGATAGAAAAAGTCTGTCTTAGTTCTCTATTACTTGATATTCAAACTTAGATGACAAGTAGAAAACTGAAATTAAATTAGGGTAGGGCAGAGATTTTGATTGTCAGGGAAAACCTCAGGAGAGTAAAGACTGGAGATTTTGATACCTTCAAGTGTGATATTGTCAGTTTACAGCATGTGGATCAGTGAGTAATCGGGATGTCTGCCTGGATTCTTCATTGTCATTTGTTGGGCACATCAACCAACTTGTTAAATCTTACAATTTCATATTCATAACCAGTATGCAGTCAGAAAATATCTTGATAAGCAAAGTACGTATCTTGTTCTTTATCTTCTTCTTTCAACACGTCGGCCGTTTCCCACCGAAGCGGGGTGGCCCAAAATGAAAAACGAAAGTTTTCCCTTTTACATTTAGTAATATACAGTGGACCCTCGGTTAACGAATACCCCGGAAATCGTGCAATTATGTAAGTATAATTTTGTAAGTTCTTGTGGAAGTGTATTTTTGGGGGTCTGAAATAGACTAACCTACGTGAAATTTTTCCTTAAGGGAGTAAATTCGTTCGGTAATGGCACTTGAGCAGACTTCAGGAGTGAAGTTTTTACGAAACTCGGGGGTCCACTGTATACAGGAGAAGGGGTTACTAGCCCCTTGCTCCCGGCATTTTAGTCGCCTCTTACGACACGCATGGCTTACGGAGGAAGAATTCTGTTCCACTTCCCCATGGAGATAAGAGGAAATAAGAACAAGAACTAGTAAGAAAATAGAAGAAAACCCAGAGGGGTGTGTATATATATATGCTTGTACATGAATGTGTAGTGTGACCTAAGTGTAAGTAGAAGTAGCAAGATGTACCTGAAATCTTGCATGTTTATGAGACAGAAAAAAGACACCAGCAATCCTACCATCATGTAAAACAATTACAGGCTTTCGTTTTACACTCACTTGGCAGGACGGTAGTACCTCCCTGGGTGGTTGCTGTCTACCAACCTACTACCTAGGTTTGTTCTTTATCTATGCATTTATTTCCTCTTGATTTCTGGCAACTGTTTGTTTGTAGGTTTGCCTAGCAACTTACTAAAAGACTTCAGTCTGTACTGAATCATGCAAGTAGACTGGTATTTCTTCTCCCAACTGGAGTTCCCACTAATCCCTACTTGTATGAGCTACAATGGTTCCCTATCAAGGCAAGAACTGAATTTAAATTCTGTTTATTAACATTTAAAGTTAAGTTTAATGAGTCCAAGAATCTTGCTGACATTCTTGAACATTTTTTACATCAGACTCAGGAATGTACCTGCCAACTGCCATGAATCTTTTCAGGCTGAGCCTCATGCTGTTGGGGAGAGATCATTTGCAGAATAAGTTTTCTGATGTAGCTCCTAGATGGTTCAAAAGATTAGAAGTGTCTGTCAAGAATCAGGAATCTACTGATGCTTTCAAGTCTCGGTTGAAAGCACAAATCTAGGTTGAAAGCACATAGTATCTCAGTTGAAAGCACAAGTATCGGTTGAAAGCACAAGTCTTGGTTGATAGCACATCTCTTCTCTAGAGCTTACGATCCTGATGATCATACTGTCATTCTTGAATAAAATCTGTAGTATTCATTCTTCATCGATGTTGTTGTATTTATGGCTTAATATGCAAGACAAATTATTATTATTATTATTACAGTATTATTCTTTCAACAAACTGGCCATATCCCACCGAGGCAGGGTGACCCAAAAAGAAAAACAAGTTTCTCTTTTTAACTTTAGTAATGTATACAGAAGGGGTTACTAGCCCTTTGCTACCGGCATTTTAGTTGCCTTTTATGACACACATGGCTTACAGAGGAAGAATTCTGTTCCACTTCCTCATGGAGATAAGAGGAAATAAACAAGAACAAAAACTAGTAAGAAAATACTAGAAGAAAACCCAGAGGGGTGTGTATATACATGCTTGTACATGCATGTGTAGTGTGACCTAAGTAGAAGTAGCAAGATGTACCTGAAATCTTGCATGTTTAAAGACAGAAAAAAGACACCAGCTATCTTACCATCATGTAAAACAATTACAGGCTTTCGTTTTACGCTCACTTGGCAGGACGCTAGTACCTCCCTGGGTGGTTGCTGTCTACCAACCGACTACCTAGGATTATTATTATTATTGTTATTACTTTTCGGGTCATCCTGCCTTGGAGGGAGACAGCCAGCATGTTTAAAAAAATTATTATTATTATTATATTGTTTACTATGGCTCCATGAGGAAGTGGAACAGAATTCTTCCTCTGTAAGGCATGCATGTCATAAGAGGCGACTAAAATGCCAGGAACAAAGGGCTAGTAACCCCTTCTCCTGTATACATTACTAAAGTTAAAAAGATAAACTTTTTTTTTTTTTTTTTGGGGCCACCCTGCCTTGGTGGAATACGGCCAGTTTGTTGAAAGAAGAAAGAAGTTTACTATGACTAGTTTCCCATGACTGTGATAAATCATCAGTGAGCTCTACACTATTCAGAATTACTGTATTTTGGACCACTGGAGAAAATGTAAGCTACTCATAATATTACATCAATGGGACATACTCATGAATTAATGAGCTTTGAAATACATTACAAAATTAGCAATTGCTAGCTAAATTAAAAGACAAATAGCCCATAATAGTTCAATCAATATATGTTACAGTCAGATAATGAATATACAGTACTATATAAGGTTACTTGAAGCAGTATATATACAAAATTTGCAAGATTAGCTGTCAAAAAATTTTCATGACTCTTCTATGGTACTTAGTATTGATATTCCCTGAATTTTAAGTCTTTTATACTTTAAACCAAAGTCTTTTTTACACATCTTTTTATACCAACTTTCCACCAATTTCTATAAGAATAGCAACAAATACAGTGCATCATAACACCTTGTTGCAATTCTTTATACCTTAACTAAGGGTTTGATTTATGCATGTGCTAACATCACATTCTTTATCTCTGTCTCCTCAAAATTCCTTTCTAATCTTGCCTTTCCTATTTTAAGATGCAGTGTTTTGTCCTAACTGGCATTATGCACAGGTAAATTACAGTGGTCCCTCGGTTTTCGTGCATCTCCAAACTCGAACATTTGTGTAAGTGTATTTTCGTAAGTGCTGTTGCAAGTGTATTTTTGGGGGTCTGAAATAGACTAACCTACGTGACATTATTTCTTAAGGAAGTAAATTCGTTCGGTAATGGCACTTGAGCAGCATTCTGGAACGAATTTTCGGCGAAAACCGAGGGACCACTGTACTTACACCTTCTCACAATAAGTTAGTCATCCTCTTAAATTTCTCTTATTACAATCCAAATTTTATACACTTTTCTTTCCATCAAATTTATTTTACTAAGAATATTAATTTATCTTGTCATATACTTCACCCTTGATTATTGCAAAATTCTCTCAATAACACCATACAAAGTCTAATTTTTGATAACACATTATAATCGCATCATTAGATAATACTCCATAAATCCAATTTTTTTAGCATCTTTTCATAACTTAAAAGTCTATCTAAATATATTAATGACACCTTTTGCCCTTATCTCTACAGTATTATCAACTCTAGCAGTTCACCTCATACAAAAAATTCTACCTTTTCATTCACTCTCCGGTGCCAATGACGGCCCTTGACTCCTGCATCATAAACATGGCTTTTTCAAGTGCTGTGAGGAAGGCAAAAGCGGAGGCACTTGCATCTGGAGGAGCTGCCAGATTAACCTCCTTCTCTTCTTCTCCAGCCAAGCAGTACTGCACTGTGAGAGATGATACCAAGCAATTGCCAGATGCATTCTGTGGAGATCAATAATGCAGGTACTGTACCACAATACTGCTTAAAGAAAAGTGAAGGCAAAACAACATCAAAGTTCATGCATACTACAAGACATAGGAGTCACAAAATATTTACACAAATAAAATTTGAATAAAAACACTAACCCGATTATACATCAATAGGATTACGTGTTTTTAAAGCACATATTTAATTTTCCTTTCATATATACTTTTTAAAATTTCTTCACAAACATTAATAAATCCCTTACTGTACTAAAATGCAACTTGAGTGAGGAAGAGAAGTATGTCAACTATTCTATATTTATTTTTTACAAGGAAGGAGAAGTATGCAGGATAAGCTATCTAGGTCCACTTGGCAAAAATAATCTATTATTATAAATACTGCATGCAGTAAATTGTGATCTGAACAAAGAATAAAAACAAACAAGATAGATTCAATTATATTATTGTTGAATTCATGTGGGTAGTGCTAAACTCGTAGGGGTCATACAGCATATGAGGGAATGAGAAATAATCAGGTTTAATCCAAGGGCAAGATCAGATCCATTTCCTTGGATCAAGAGCTTCTCAATGGCATCAAGGCAAGACTGAACTCTAGAAGACAAAGATCCTATATATGAACCTTAAGTAGTGCTTTAGAGAAACTCTAAATTATTCCAGTATGAAATAGATTGCATTTATTAAGATTTCAAAGCATGTTTTATCCTTATCTTATTTATTATATGTTTCTCTTCTATTCAATTTAACTTCAACCTTGCCTCTTAATAATTATGGTCAAAGTGAAGAATTTGAAAAGTAGAAAAGGCAAAAGACATGATCACAAATACTAATGTAAGCTCAAAGTTTAAAGAAGACAGCAAACAGTCTCATGATAGTGAAAGATGCAGCTGAAACAGAACTATCTCGGTTAGCAGAAACAAATGACCCTTGTTTTTTCCCACACTAACATATGCTCATCACTCGTTTCAGTAATATATTAAGAGTACTTATTTAATTATATTAAATATATGCCATTCTCTACTATGACACAGTGACAAAGGCCTCTTGTAACCAACAGATATAATGACCTAATATAATCTGTGGTTAGATGCCTCACCTGGTCACGGTCACCCACTTGGATACCCGTAATTCGGTGCATGGGTATAGACAGGGGAAGAGCAGAGTCATTGTAGGGTCCAGAGACAACAAAGAACCGTTGGTCAGGCGACAAATGGCACTGCACTAAATCCATCGCAGAATCACTTGCCATGCACAGTATGGCTCCTGAGAACACACTGATCATGTAGTACTATAAGCCTAAGTTGCATTCAAGGAAAAATACTGTCACACTCAAAGTTTACAAAAATCATATCACTATGTACGTTTTTATCTACTTCACATGATGCAAAATACAGTGGTACCTCGAGTTACGTGTATAATTCTTTTCAGAAGGCTGTTCGAGTGCCGATACCGAATGAATTTGTTCCCATAAGGAATAATGTGAATTAGATTAATCCGTTTCAGACCCCCAAAAATACACTTACAAAAGCACTTACAGAAATATACTTACATAATTGTTCGAGTTGGGAGCTGCTCGTATGTCGAGGTACCACTGTACTCATTAATTAAATGTGGGATGCTCAGTGTGCAAAAATGTTTAACATAGCATATTGAAAAACGAGAATTGAAGCAATAATGAAGGAAAATATTAACATGATTTCCAGCAATAATAAAGAAAATGTCCAAATCTGTAATTTTCCCTTAACAATCAAAAAGGAAAGTGAACCATCTCCATTTTTTATATAATGTTTGGTGAAGAATATTGAATAAATTACCACAAATTTAGTTATTCTGAAATATGTTCTACATCAAACTACATACTGACTGGACTAACTGCACACACTAAACTAATCCATGAATTATTACTATTTTTACAGTCATAGAGAAGTGCTAAGTCCATAAGGGTCAGACAGTGTCTGGGGAAATAAGAAGAAATCAGGTTTGATCAAAGAGAGGAAATGGTAACTTAATTCCTTGGATAAAAAGCCCTTCACCAGCATTAAGGCAACCCCCTTGAAAGGCCTAATCCATGAAGTGTGGCTAAGAAACCACTTCAAGGACACAGTACAGTCAACATTCATGCATTTTTTTTTTGACACCTCTTTCAGTTCATAACATTAATCCACCTGTCTTTGCATGTTCCTTGCACGTTCAGTCTATTATACTGACTGACTTTTCATTCAATTCTGCCTTTGCATATACACAATAGAGGCAATATTAAAAAAATAAATGCACAATGAATATCAAAACTGAGACACCCAGAATACAATTCTCCTGTAGCTAAAATACACCCATTCACACTACTCTTTCATTCTCCAGGTGCTTATTTTTACATACACAGACATCTCAACTGATGAAGACAAAGAATTATAAACATTAAGAACACTGCAGTATCAATGTTTACCATAATTATAAACCAGTATAAACATGCTCACCAGTGAAGAGAGCCTTGAGGTCTTTATTGTAAAAGATATTTTCTCTTAATGTTGTCTCTGCACATGGTGTACACACCCGTACTGGGTCAAGAAAGCACATTCTTGGCAGAGCAATACGAGTCTCGCAGCAGGAGGCACAGCAGACTCGCCCACACCGACGACAGTGATGCTGTTAAATCAGAGGCTTGATTACCACAGTTTCAACTATGTTACAAAATTAAAGACAAACATTTTGATGGGTTAACAGGAGAACTACAATATAGTTGACTACCCTGTGATGTAATTTCTTAAAAGAATATGTAGGAGTGCTGAAAAGTTGATAAAGATAAACTGTATAAAGAAATGCTGAAAGAGAAATTAAGTAAAGTTCTCAGAGGCGCATGTTACAGCAATGAATGACCTCTGTGTTCAGTGTTTTTCATGGTAATAAAAATGAGGGTTAAAAATGAGATAACCAATGGCACTCTGTGGGAATTTAGCTAATGATGTCAGCCACCAAGTGAAAAATTGGTGGCAAAAGTTTGATGAAATGAGCAAAGCAAGAGATTTTTTTGCTTTGAAGTAAATAAGAATGGAGTGAATAATGAAGATAAAAAAAATCAAGAAACAAAGAAAGAAGAGAGTAGGCAAGTGGAACAAATGGGTCATGAGAAAGTATACCATAAAAGAATTATAATTCATTCACCAGGACCAAATTAAGAATAAACTGACAATTAAAAAGTGTTATACTCCATGCCTATTATGGAAAAATTACTTATGTAACTGATACTATGCTGCATAATATACTTTATAATAACAAAAACTTTTTGCAAAATGACTGCAATATTTGAGAAAAATCAGCTAACTTTCTTATGGCTAACAATCTCACTGTACTACCTTCACAACAAAACTTTTTACAATACAATACAGACTCAGGAAAAAGTACTGCACTCCACTTACCCTTCTCTTTAAAAAGTCAAACTTTTCTTTGCAATCCATGCATGTCGGACTCTGAAAGAAACATGGTACATTGTTGGTAAAATATGTTGTATTGAATCTACAGAAAAACTACTCAGAAAATGAACACACTAAGATGGTGTATTATAAAGGGAAGGAAAATACTTAAGAGGTTGCATCAAAATATTAAAAAGCAGTGAAATAGCACACAATACCCAACATCATTAAACAGCTGATTAAAATTATTGTTATGATCATAACCAAGCGCTAAACCTGTAAAGGCCATACAGCATTTAAACAGCTGAGAGATCCTTGATATCTACTCCCAGAAATAACAAGTGGTTTAATACTATACTCTGAACAATCATTATGACTGAGAAATACTGTAGTACATCAGAAATACTATTCAATGAACTATGGGCTAAATATGTTTTCATTTAGGTCCTAGGATAATCCATATACCTGCTTGGTCAATTAGGTTAAACATTGATGGATCTGGTCAGTAACTGGGTCCTAAAAAATATGGAATCTAATTTCAAGTAGCATTTGTCAAAGTTGTTCACAGATGATACATTGATACTGAGACTTGGAAGAGAAGATGCAGAGATTGGCAGAGGAGTTTGGAAAGTTATGTAAAAGACAGTGCAAACTCCACACACACAAACACACATTATTTAATAAGTTTATGCTTTACAGACTTAGTAATCCATCTAATTCTCGCTGGATTACTATATCTTGGACAGCCAGCTTAAATACAAATTTTTTTCCTAAAAGCAGAATTTATTTACATATTCATTCTAACCAAGTCTTGACACTATATTCCCTACAAATTTTGCGTAGACAAGTCCTCCGGATCACTTGACTACAACTGTGTCAGTAATGAAGAACAGATCGAGATCCTCCCAATATACAGTACATGATGCTGTATTACAAGGTTGTCCAGAGGATGAAATATAACTCACTAAGGTAACAACAGTCATGTGTTTGACTTTGTTGGGTTACCCTAGTTTAAATGTAAATAATATTTTACAAAACACCTGCGTTCCCTCAAGACCATAGCAAAAAAAAAAATGTATATTATGCACATAAGGCTTAAAACGTATTAACATCAAATAAAGACACCTAGCAAATGTAAGAATATGGTACCTCTACAATATTTGGAAAAGAAAAGCTTACAGCTTTGGAAATTTATACAGAAAAAAAAATCTTGAAAGGGCAAACGATGTAAAGGTTCGTCCCTGTCAAGGACGGCTGTCTACGTCACAACACTGTACATGAAAACTGTCAAATTCCTAGCTGACAAGAACTCGTCAAACCATCACTACTATTATAATCCCTCGTGTAGATCACTATATTCATCATGGCGTGCCAAATCAGTGTTGAAACCACTCCTAACAATAACATAAAACACTTTTATATCACGGTGTACCTCTGAAACTCGGAGTTCCCGTCATAACCGCTTAAATAACGACGTTTCTCTGCTCGAACTCTTACCAGCTTATCAGGTATCCACTCAGGTTCTCTCAACTCAAATGGACTTTTGTCGGAATCATTCAAAGGCACAATTCTCAGCCCTGATTTCGACCGGATGAGCCTCTTGCCTGTTGTTGTGTTGGCCATGTTTGTTTACCTTCTGCCTCACTCTGCTGGGCTAACAACTTCTCTCATCTCATTGATATCAAAGTAGTTATTTATTATCTTATAAACGAAGTAGTTACAGTGGTTAGGTGTGTAGTTTATTTGGTCGCAGCTTTGGTGCAAATATAATGCAAATATAATTTCGTAGAATTGTATATTCTCAGAAAGCCACTTATTATGTAAGTAAGTTTATTTAGACAAAGGGCCATATAAGCTCAATTATCATACATAGTCTAAATTACCTAGGATAACCCAAAAAAGTCAGACAAAGTGACTTATTTCCATCGTGGTCCTTGTCTTATTTCCATTTGGGTCATTGTCTTATTTCCACTGGGGTCCTTGTAAGTTTATTTAGGTACAGGCCTACATATATAAGTACACTTACACAAATTTAAGCGACTACAATTATCATACATAGTAACATATATGTAAATTACCCAGAATAACACAAAAATAATAATTTCCCTTAACAAGAAGTTTTTTCCATTATTATAATTAATTCTGGCATATATTTTGTTAAGGCGGTTAGCTCTATGTGAAAAAAATAGAATGGATCTATTTCATTAATAAAGTTGGCCCAAAAAAATAATTTATGCTATGGGCGGCCCAGTAGACTAGGGGGCGTGTCAGCTTTCAACCAATGAGCGTCGAGGCTACAACCAGGAACTGACCGCGTTCTGTCAAACAATTAAAAATCAGAACTACCCATTCTACACATCCCCCAAACGCGAAAAAAAAATATAACCTAGCATTATTTTCACACATTAATAAGAAGATCAGGCGATAAGGTGAATATAAGAAAGGTTGGAAGGCAAATAATACATTTCAACGTGCAGTGCAGTCTTGCAGTCTGTGGTCCTAATTAAGGAAACCCGTCACAATATTAAGTAACGGAACGCACCCACCTGCCCCCCCCCCACCACCTTATCAAGCGTGGACGGAAATTATAGTTTGCTACTCTGAATGCTACTAGTTCACTCTCCTGCAGCCCAGGAATTGTAATGGGCTGTTATCTAGCACAGCCAGCAGAGTACCTAGCCAAAGGTTAGTTTAAAACTTGAGCTGCGTAATGGGAAGAGAGAGAAATAAGTTACTAGTCAGTGGGAACATAGGTAAGTTAGTAAGCTTATTAATACCTTGTTTATGATGGTATTTTATGAGTATTAAGTAAAAATTAACTTCTTTCCATTAAGGTTCTTGATAAATATATATTTGTTTGCCTAAAATTATATACGTATTTTAAGATTATCTAAGATAAATTATAGGATATAGGATGTACTTTTTTAATGATATATTAATATAAAGTGTGCAGTGAGTCAGCTCTCCGTCCGTCCATTATACCCATCTATCCATCCGTCCATCCAGCTCTCCGTCCGTCCATTATACCCATTTATCCATCCGTCCAGCTCTCCGTCCGTCCATCCATCCGTCCAGCTCTCCGTCCGTCCATTATACCCATCTATTCATCCGTCCAGCTCTCCGTACGTCCATTATACCTATCTATCCATCCGTCCAGCTCTCCGTCCGTCCATTATACCCATCTATCCATCCGTCCATCCATCCGTCCAGCTCTCCGTACGTCCATTATACCCATCTATCCATCCGTCCATCCATCCGTCCAGCTCTCCGTATGTACATTATACCCATCTATCCATCCGTCCATCCATCCGTCCAGCTATCCGTCCGTCCATTATACCCATCTATCCATCCGTCCATCCATCCGTCCAGCTATCCGTCCGTCCATTATACCTATCTATCCATCCGGCCGTTCATCCATTCTTCTTTCTAGTTCCTCTTTCTTATTCTTCTTGCTTACGTTTTTTTTGTATGTATGTATGTACATGTGTATGTGTGTACTCACCTAGTTGTGGTTGCAGGGGTCGAGACATAGCTCCTGTGTGTGTGTGTATGTGATAATGAAAATAGGAAGGATGCTGGTGAGCAGCATCACCTTCAAGCTAATGATAGTGATAAAGTAATCATGCACTGCCTCTTACAGATGATGGTGACAGGGATGGTGACATTGATGGTGATGGTGATGGTGGAGGCGAAAAATGTTCTCATGATAGTGGCAGACGATGGTGGCCTTGAAATGAAAGTAAGAATTATATATATATATATATATATATATATATATATATATATATATATATATATATATATATATATATATAATTTTGTAATGAACATTGATCACTATATCACAAAAAGGAGTGGAATGTTTGACAAATAAATGATATATTTGACAGGCATGTGGCATGATAGGGCAGTTCATAATAGTGGAGAGGTTTATAGTATATGCAGGGCAGATTCAGGAAATACATGACAGGTATGTATCATGTGAGGGGATAACTCAGTGTTTGACATGCAAAATACATCCGGAGTAAATGCGTATTTGACAGGTGTATGGGAACTCTGTGATTGACACGCCTCACCTGGACGCCCTGGCCCGACGCAGTGTGGCGTTCACACGCGCCTTCACCTCCGTCAGTAGCTGCTCACCCTCGCGCTCCGCCATCCTGACGGGGCTACCCACTCACCAGAACGGCATGTACGGCCTACACCAGGGCTACCACCACTTTAGTTCCTTCGAGGGCGTGCGAAGCCTGCCAGGGATCCTGGCGGACGTGGGCGTGCGCACTGGTATCATCGGCAAGAAGCACGTCGGTCCCGAAACTGTGTATCCCTTCGAGTTTGCGCACACGGAGGAGACGGAGTCCATTCTGCAGGTGGGGCGAAACATCACCCGCATCAAGCAGCTGGCGCGGCAGTTCCTCCAAGATAACAACACTTGCCCTTTCTTTCTGTACGTGGGGTTCCACGACCCACACCGCTGCGGTCACACTCACCCCGAGTATGGTGAGTTCTGTGAGAAGTTTGGCGACGGTGAGCCCGGAATGGGTGTTATCCCGGACTGGCGACCGGTGCGCTACACTCCCCAGCAGGTAGTCGTACCTTACTTCGTGCAGGATACTCCTGCTGCCCGAGACGACCTGGTGGCGCAGTACACCACGCTCTCACGCCTCGACCAGGGCGTGGGGCTCCTGATGGAGGAGTTGGCCCACGCCGGCCACCTCAATGACACTCTGGTAGTCTACACTTCCGACAACGGTATTCCCTTCCCCGCCGGAAGGACCAACTTATACGACCCAGGACTGGTGGAGCCGCTGCTGGTGTCGTCTCCGGCGCATCAAGAACTCTGGGGCAACACCTCCAGTACTCTTACCTCCCTCCTCGATCTCACGCCCACAGTACTGGACTGGCTGCAAGTCCGCTACCCTAACTACACCATCCTCAGGAAGGATCAACCAGCGATATTAACCGGAAAATCGCTCCTTCCTTACCTCGAGCACGCTGGGGTAGACGCGCGCAAGCCCGATCGAGGCGTGGGCGTGTCCAGAAAGATGGGCGTGTGGGTGCCGGACGTGGGTGCAGCTGGATCAGAACCGGCAGTGTTCGCCAGTCACGACCTTCACGAAGTCACGATGTACTATCCGATGCGCGCCATCCGCACGCCATCCTTCAAGCTCATCCATAACCTTAACTTCAAGATGCCTTTCCCCATCGACCAGGACTTCTACCTGTCACCAGTCTTCCAGGATATCCTCAACCGCACACAAGAGGCGCTGCCTCTTCCCTGGTACAAGACTCTCCGCACCTACTATTACCGCGACCAGTGGGAACTGTACGACCTGAAGGCGGACCCCCAGGAGCGCTACAATGTAGCCGGGAAAGGGCGCTACCAGGTGGTGCTGGAGGCGCTGCAGGCTCGGCTGGGGGCCTGGCAGAACACTACCTACGACCCATGGCTGTGTGGGCCCTCTGCTGTACTCCAGGACTCGGGCCCCTATGCCTCGCACCACGTCTGTCTTCCACTCTACAACGACCTCTGATAACCCACTACTGTAACCCCCCTCCCACGACCCGCTACTGCAACCTCCTGTGCAAGACACCTCCAAGCCTCTCATCCCCAGTATTCCACTCTCCCACAACAACCTCACTGATCAAAGACCGGTCCGCTAGTAGCGGATGGAGAATCGAGCCTCCACTACTTGCGCTGAATGACTCCCACGAGTTTAGAGCTCTCTGTGGTTGCGGGAAGTTAGATCTGGGTCATTCACACTTAATATAAAATAGTTAACCTTTGAAAGAGCGGTATCTTGACGTCGGAGGAAGGCTTTTCATCCAGGGAATTCGAGCCTTCCCATCCTTGCATCAAAATTAATTACCTCTCCTAGTCCCCATGCGCTGGATGAGCCCTATGGGTCAATAATACCAGAATATTAAACCCCCTCCCAATAACCACAAGTTATTGGGAGGGGGGTTATTATCGTATTATTGAAGCTCTCACTACGACTACAACAACAACAACTACTACTACTACAGCTACTACTACTACATCAACAACTACTACTACTACAATACTCTACTCACACTACTCTACTACTACACTCTACTGCTACACTACTACTACTTACATACACTACTACTACTAGCTGCTACTGCTCTACTACTACTACTACTACTACTACTGCTCTACTGCTGCTGCTGCTACTGCTGCTGCTCTGCTGCTGCTACTGCTGCTGCTGCTAATGCTGCTGCTGCTACTGCTGCTGCTGCTGCTGCTGCTGCTACTGCTGCTGCTGCTACTGCTCTCTGCTCTGCTCTGCTGCTGCTGCTACTACTACTGCTGCTACTACTACTACTGCTGCTACTACTACTACTGCTACTACTACTACTGCTACTACTACTACTGCTACTACTACTACTGCTACTACTACTACTATTGCTGTATAATCCCTGTGATTTAGCGATTCTTTTGATTATAATACTACTACTACTACTACTAATAATAATAATAATAATAATAAATGTCATTTTTTTATCATTCCACGTGTGAGATAGCTTCTGTTTCTTTCCTCTAAAATCTCAC
>WNWK01000098.1:242500-332500 GCA_009830355.1 Cherax destructor | reverse complement strand
GGTCCACAATTTCTTGAATCGAGAGCTCTCTCTCCAATTCATCACTGATTCACCATTCAACAGTGACGTGACTCATCACAGACTCACCACTACCTCAACATTGACGTGACTCATCACAGATTCACCACTACATCAACAGTGACGTGACTCATCACAGACTCACCACTACCTCAACATTGACGTGACTCATCACAGACTCACCACTACCTCAACAGTGACGTGACTCATCACAGACTCACCACTACCTCAACGGTGACGTGACTCATCACAGACTCACCACTACCTCAACAGTGACGTGACTCATCACAGGCTCACCACTACCTCAACAGTGACGTGACTCATCTTAGACTCACCACTGCCTCAACAGTGACTCACACTAGGGGGGGCAAGAGGTGAATCACAAAGTACCGGCAGATTTTCTCATATAAGACATTATTTCCATCCTTCCCATGTCCCTATCCCCTCTATCCTACCCTCTGTCCTCCCTTCTATCCTACCCTCCATCTATCCTACCCTCTATCCTCCCATCTATCCTACCCTCTATCCTCCCATCTATCCTACCCTCTCTCCTCCCTTCTATTCTACCCTCTATCCTCCCCTCCATCCTCCCCTCTACCCTTCCAACTATCCTACCATCTATCCTACCATCTATCCTACCCTCTATCCTCCCATCTATCCTACCCTCTATCTACCCCTCTATCCTCCCCTCTGTCTTACCCACTATCCTCTTCTCAGTCCTACCGTCTATCCTTTCTTACTCTCCTCTATTATTATTACTATTATTATTATTAGTATTAGTATTAGTATTAGTATTATTATTATCATAATTATCATCATCATTATCATTATTATTATTAGCTAATAAATTTTCTTGTTTACAGAAGATACTAATTATATTGACGTGAATAATAATAATATGACGTAATATAGGGGTGATAGTGATACCATCTGCACATATTATTGACCATGTTCCATGGAACACCCCCTCCCTCCCCCTCCCCCTCCAGCATGAACACTCTCCCCTCCCCATTAAATGAGCCCCCATCCCTATGGGAACACGCCGCCCTATTTAATTTCCCCCCAAATACTAGCAAATTGCGCCCCTACCCATTACCCCCCTCCTCCTCAGCCGGGTGTCACTCTTACCACTAAGGGGTTTTCAAGGGGTTTAACGCTTCCTAAAGGGTGTGGAACCTAGTCCCCCCCCCCTCAAAAGGAGCTAAGGGGATACCACTCACCTCCCACTTGACACCGCGATCACCGCCGCTTGAGTCCTCTCCAAACACACACACACACACACACACACACACACACACACAGCTATGACGTCTGTTTCACTAAACTAGCTTTATATAATTCAATATTTTATTTCACATTTATAGTCGTCTTATTTTCACCTTCCCATACAATCTGCTTAACGTAAAATGTCTGAAAACTTACGTATTTCCGTAACTGTCGTATAATTTTTGTCTATGTAAAGGATATATATATATATATATATATATATATATATATATATATATATATATATATATATATATATATATATATATATATAATGTCGTGCCGAATAGGTAAAATTGGTCAATTAACAAGAACTCATTTAAAATTAAGTCCTTTCTAAAAGTTTCTCTTATACGTTTAAAGATATATTTTTTTCATGGATATTAATGTTAAAATTAATAATTTTGCACCAAAAGAATCTTAGAAAACTTACCTAACCTTATTATGACAAGCACAATTCAATTTAGCTTAATCCAACTAAATATATTTTAGATAAGTTTATAATAATTTAATAATAAACAAACACAATGAAATATATTTTTTTTCGTTAGGTTCAGAATGATTTTTGCGAAATAATTGCATACACAAATTTTCGCTTGCCTTATTAGGCAAGAAGAGCGTTGCTATTTAAGCAAAAATCGCAAGTTTTACCTATTCGGCACGACATATATATACTGAGCGTTTATTTTAGGGTTTAAAGTATTCTTGACTGGTGGTGAACTGGTTACGTGTTGTCGTAATGACCCTCGTGTAGTCGACTGACTTTAAACCCTGTTATCCGGCCAGCGTTTGACCACTGCTGACCATGGCGACATTGTAAGTGCTGCCAGCATTTACAGAGCATCAACAGTTACTGCTAGTTCTGTTGCTTCCGTTACCACTGCTACTGTTGCTACTGCTACAACTCCTAATGCTACCACTGCTTATGCTGCTGAGGCAATACTATTGCTGGTTCTATTTCCACTAATATAGTCGCTACAACAATGTACTACGTACAATGAGAAATGCACACCTCTCTATGTACGTTCAATGAGAGATACGCACCTCCCTATGTACGTACAATAACAGATTCCCTCCCCCCTCTCTGGATACTTAAGGGCCCCTCAAGGAAGGTTCATTGACGCTGGTGAGGGGCTCTTGATCTAGGGAATTGGATCTGTGATCCGGTTCCCTGAATTGAGCCTGAATGCCTTCCATCCCCCCATGCGCTGTATAATCCTGTGGGTTTAGCGCTCCCCCATGATTATAATAATCTGGGTACTTAAAATACACACTTGTCTACGTGCATGGTGAGAGCTACATATAATTCCAAGTCACCCTTGACTTTTTGGGGGGTTATCCTAGGTAATCCACACATATGCTGCTATATATGGTAATTTATATAACTGTATTTGTGTAACTATACCTGAATAAACTTACTTATCTATAATTGTTACTGCTACCGCTATTATTACTCATTACTCCGCTAATAAAGTATTGCAAATAAAAATTGCTAATGAAAAAATTAAAAATATATAAATTAAGCCATACCAGGACGGGAAGGGTAGTTCCTATTCCTTGGATCAAGATCCTTTCACCAGGCTCGAGGCTTTCCTTTACCACCTCCCACCCCTCGAAGGGTCATCGGCTGTAAGGGGTCACGAAGCAATGGACGTCTGTCAATTGATTGTTATTACTCCCGTGATTGTTGTGGGTGACTATTACCAGCATTGTTTGTTTTCTATTGAGCCAGCGTGGGTGGTAGAATATATATATATATATATATATTCTAGGAAAGGTTGGAGGGAGGGGGTAAAGGAAGTTTTGTGTGCGAGGGGCTTGGACTTCCAGCAAGCATGTGTGAGCGTATTTGATAGGAGTGAATGGAGGCATATGGTTTTTAATACTTGACATGCTGTTGGAGTGTGAGCAAAGTAACATTTATGAAGGGATTCAGGGAAACCGGCAGGCCGGACTTGAGTTCTGGAGATGGGAAGTACAGTGCCGGCACTCTGAAGGAGGGGTGTTAATGTTGCAGTTTTATAACTGTAGTGTAAAGCACCCTTCTGGCAAGACAGTGATGGAGTGAATGATGATGAAAGTTTTTCTTTTTCGGGCCACCCTGCCTTGGTGGGAATCGGCCGATGTGTTAATAAAATATATATATATATATATATATATATATAATATATATATATATATATATATATATATATATATATATATATATAAATTATGTGTTGTCTCTTGTCTTACTTGTCACCTCGTTGCCTCTTCAATTAAGGCTGTTTTTGTTATTGTCGTTGTCGTTGTCGTTGTTGTTGGTGTTATTGTTGTCTATGTTCTTGTTGCTGCTGTTGTTGTTGAGTAAAAGGGTTGTAACAACGCGTTTATTCCACTGGTAAGGGACGACAGGTCATGCATCAGGTATAACAACTCTGTGCATCAATTGTAAGAAGGCTTTTGTTTACATCCGAAACAAATATCCCGATACTCCTGCGGATGTAAATAAAAGCCTTTCTACAAGTGATGCAGAATATTGTTGTATCTATTGAAATAGCTGTCGTCTCTTACCGATGTAATCAACAAGCCGCCGTAGCCCTCAACAACAACAACAAACAATACTGCAATAGACATGATTATTATTATGTTTTTTCCTGAGCATTTATGTAGGAGATATTGATTATCTCGTATCGTTTATTTATGATTAATTATATTTGCTGGCTGGTTAGGCACAGGCTGCCCCTTATTGCTCGTTTCGTGAATAATCAATCAAGTGAATAAAACGAGATGATATTAATCTCTCTTTCATTATTATTATTATTATTATTATTATTATTATTATTATTATTATTATTATTATTATTATTATTATTGTCAAAACTAAGCGCTAAACCCCAAGGTGTCTCTGTGTCATGATTATATTTGTATTAACCGTTTTATGTATATGTTTTATTTATCTGAATTTATTTATAAATATTATAATTTATGTATTTTGTACCTTAATGACCCCAGACGAGGTAGTAGTAGTAGTAGTAGTAGTAGTAGTAGTAGTAGTAGTAGTAGTAGTAGTATTGTTATGAGGAGCGCTAAACCCCTGGGGATTATACAGCGCATGTTGGGGGGGAAGGTGATGGAAGGCACTTAAGCTTAATTCAAGGAACTGCAACACAGTTAGGCACAGTTAGGCACAGGCTGCCCCTTATTGCTCGTTTCGTGAATAATCAATCAAGTGAATAAAACGAGATGATATTAATCTCTCTTTCATTATTATTATTATTATTATTATTATTATTATTATTATTATTATTATTATTATTGTCAAAACTAAGCGCTAAACCCCAAGGTGTCTCTGTGTCATGATTATCTTTGTATTAACCGTTTTATGTATATGTTTTATTTATCTGAATTTATTTATAAATATTATAATTTATGTATTTTGTACCTTAATGACCCCAGACGAGGTAGTAGTAGTAGTAGTAGTAGTAGTAGTAGTAGTAGTAGTAGTAGTAGTAGTATTGTTATGAGGAGCGCTAAACCCCTGGGGATTATACAGCGCATGTTGGGGGGGAAGGTGATGGAAGGCACTTAAGCTTAATTCAAGGAACTGCAACACAGATCCAATTCCCTACATCAAGGAACCTACCTTGATGGGCCCGACCTGTACAGGCACTGCACTTCCCACGTCCAGGACTCAAGTCCGGCTACAAAATGTAAGCATCACCTCATACATGATGACCATGCTAGCGTTATCAAAATGTCTGTCGAATGATTTGATGCTGGTGAGGGGCTCTTGATCCGATGAACTGGAGATGCCCCCTCTTCCACCTCCTCTGATCAAACCTGATTACTTCCCATTCCCTAGTTGTTGTATGACCCCCTGCGGGTTCATCGCCTTCCCGAGTATAATACCTATTCGAAAAATCCCACTGAGAACTAGGCCTCCCATGTTGTCATGCTACGGTCGGTATGGCCCATACGGGTATAGCCCATGTTTTTGGCCTCGTGGGTCAGTTGGTACCGCCTCAGCTTTCACACATGCATACAGGAGCCAAGACTTGACCCCCTACAACCACATATGTGACAACATTCTTTATTCATAGTCTTTATATGATTAATAATAATAATAATAATAATAATAATAATAATAATAATAATAATAACAATAATAATAATAATAATAATAATAATAATAACAATAATAATAATAATAATAATAATAATAATAATAACAATAATAATAATAATTATTATTATTATTATAATAATAATAATAATAATAATAATAATGTCTGAAATACATTGTTTAACTCTCGGCTTTTCCTTGTATAATATAAAAAATAAAATGTAAAAGCTTATTTAGTAGCACTAGTAGAAGTTTTAGTTGTAGTTATAGTTACTGTAGTTATAGTTGTAGTTATAGTTGTAGTTATAGTTGTAGTTTTGGGTGTTGTAGTTTTGTAGCATTTTATTCTTGTACATAGTTGTAGTTATAGTTGTAAGTGTTGTAGTTATAGTTGTAATTGTTGTAGTTATAGTTGTAATTGTTGTAGTTATAGTTATAATTGTTGTAGTTATAGTTGTAATTGTTGTAGTTATAGTTGTAATTGTTGTAGTTATAGTTTAATTGTTGTAGTTATAGTTGTAATTGTTGTAGTTATAGTTATAATTGTTGTAGTTATAGTTGTAATTGTTGTAGTTATAGTTGTAATTGTTGTAGTTATAGTTGTAATTGTTGTAGTTATAGTTTAATTGTTGTAGTTATAGTTGTAATTGTTGTAGTTATAGTTGTAATTGTTGTAGTTATAGTTGTAATTGTTGTAGTTATAGTTTAATTGTTGTAGTTATAGTTGTAATTGTTGTAGTTATAGCTGTAGTTATAGTTATAGTTTCTATTCACTGGAGCGCAGGCGAGAGATATATCATAATCTACACCTGGAAGATTCTGGAGGGACTGGTCCCTAATTTGCACAGAGAAATCATTCCATACGAAAGCAAAAGTAGGGGCGTCACTGGTACACTAAGAGAAAACACAATAAGTGTCCGGGACCCAAGACTGTTCAACAGCCTCCCACCAGCCATAAGGGGCATTACCAGTAGACCTCTGGTTGCCTACAAGAGGGAGCTGGACAGATACCTAAAGTCAGTGCCAGATCAGCCGGGCTGTGGTTCGTACGTTGGACTACGTGCAGCCAGCAGTAACAGCCTCGTTGATCAGGCCCCGATCCACCGGGAGGCCTGGTCATAGACCGGGCCGCGGGGACGTCGATCCCCGGAATGCCCTCCAGGTAGTTGTTTTTAAGTTTTTTTATTCTTGTTTGTTATTGTTGTAGTTTTTATTATTCTTGTAGTAACAGGTAGTGGTTGTTGTTGTAGTGAGATGTCGTCATTGTAATGGCTGGAGGCTCGGTGTCATCAAGTAGCGCGTCCTTAATAAGACATACGGAGACGAGGAAGTGTGTTCCTCCCCCATCCCTTCCTTCCTATCCAGCATAAAGGAACATTCATATAAAAGAGGGACAGAGAAGGTGAAGGAGGGAGGAGTGTTGTTAGAGAGCCAGGGGTAATTATTCCATTCATGGGCCACCCGTCCTCTCCCTTCTGTCTACCCATAATGGCAGACGATAACGTCTCATCTCCCGTAAAACAGATGCTTGCAGCCCGCCGAATATCGCGTTACCATTTACAGAGAGAGAATGTGCGGAAGGACGTTTTGCAGAGCGTGAGGCCATGAGAGGTAAATAAAATGATGAGAAAGAAAAGTTTTTGCGCCTGTGCCCCACTGGGAGAATATTTTTGGCGGGAAGGAAAAATGGTTGAGAAATTTGGCGGGAAGGAAAATGTAAACATGGTCGGCAAATCTTAGGCTTAAAACAGTTCCTCGGTGAGTCCATTTTTTTTTTTTGTGCTGCTTTTATTCGTCCTCGCTGCTTTTGTTTGTCATCATCCATTGCAGCTTTTACCGAAATTAAATTTGATTATTATCTCAGACACTCAGGAAATTTGAGCAGCTCAGACGAAGGGGTGAGTGACACCCTTCTCGGATGTAGAGGAGAGAATGGTGGGGTAGTGGTGGGGGTGTTGGTGTTGGTGGGGTGGTGGTGGTGGGGTAATGGTGGTGCTGCTGGGTTGGTGGTGAGGTGATGGTGGTGGTGCTGGGTTGGTGGTGAGGTGATGGTGGTGGTGCTGGGTTGGTGGTGAGGTGATGGTGGTGGAGTTGGGTTAGTGGTGGTGATGTTGATGTTAGGTTGATGGTCGTGGAGGCATTCGGGTGGCAGTTGTAGTTATGATGGAGAGATGGTGATGGGGTGACTGGGAAAGAGAGTGATCAAGATGAGGAGAATATGTTCAGAAGACTGTCCAGATCTAACCTAACCCAGCGGTCTGTCAGCTGCAATTTAGTCGTAATGGGAATTTCGTGTATTTCATCCTTCAATACAAACCATAAACTCTCAATATGGTTCATGTCGGGAAATTTCCGGCTCATCAGCAGGCAGCAGACCAAACAGATTCAGCTCAGCAGCAGGCAGCAGACCAAACACAGATTCGGCTCAGCAGGCAGCAGACAAAGTCACAGACTCGGCTCAGCAGGCAGCAGGACTGGTTGTTGATGCTGGTTGGTAAAGGAGCAGTGGTGGTTACGCTTTCTTCCAGACGACAGATCATTTTTTTCGTGTCAAAGACGGTCTTGTTTTCTAGGAAGATCGGTCTGATTATCTAGGAAAACTGGTCTTGTTATCTAGGAAGATCGATCTTTACTGGGGCAGCATTTCGGCTCTTCAGAAAAAAATTTCCAAGCAGATTCGAGAACCTCACGACAGAAGTCCCCATAACTGTGACAAGTGCTGGCCTCGTGGTGTCTGCAATCCCGTCTCTGATAGCCTTCATCTTCACAGCATCGCACTGTAAAATTTCTTCTCCCCAACAAGGTATCGTAGGCTGAGGCAGAAATCGTACATGCTGCTTCCGGAGATGGTGATTTTTTTTTTTTTTTGGGGGGGGGGGTAAAGGGAAAAGAGTTATGAGCTGAGACACACCAGCTCCAGTAGTTATCGTCTTCAGGTCATCTTCACCCCGCCTTCTCTTCTCTATCCGTCTCCCCTCACTTCTCTCTTATCCACACGTCTCTCCCCTCGCTTCTCTCTTATCCACACGTCTCTCCCCTCATTTCTCTCTCATCCACACGTCTCTCCCCTCGCTTCTCTCTTATCCACACGTCTCTCCCCTCGCTCCTCTCCTATCCACACGTCTCTCCCTCACTTCTCTCTCATCCACACGTCTCTCCCACACTTCTCTCTCATCCACACGTCTCTCCCTCACTTCTCTCTTATCCACACGTCTCTCCCTCACTTCTCTCTCATCCACACGTCTCTCCCTCACTTCTCTCTCATCCACACGTCTCTCCCTCACTTCTCTCTTATCCAC
Organism: Cherax destructor; assembly: GCA_009830355.1. Classification (NCBI taxonomy): domain Eukaryota; kingdom Metazoa; phylum Arthropoda; class Malacostraca; order Decapoda; family Parastacidae; genus Cherax; species Cherax destructor. Next base: position 323,812 of record WNWK01000098.1, on the reverse strand, counting down.
ACGTCTCTCCCTCACTTCTCTCTCATCCACACGTCTCTCCCTCACTTCTCTCTCATCCACACGTCTCTCCCTCACTTCTCTCTCATCCACACGTCTCTCCCTCACTTCTCTCTTATCCACACGTCTCTCCCTCACTTCTCTCTCATCCACACGTCTCTCCCTCACTTCTCTCTCATCCACACGTCTCTCCCTCACTTCTCTCTCATCCACACGTCTCTCCCTCACTTCTTTCTCATCCACACGTCTCTCCCTAACTTCTCTCTCATCCACACGTCTCTCCCTCACTTCTCTCTCATCCACACGTCTCTCCCTCACTTCTCTCTCATCCACACGTCTCTCATCACCTTTCTTTCCCTCAACCAAATTTGGTTGACTAAAACCTACCTGTCTGTCTCCTCACACTCACTCCCCCTACCTCCTCCCCTACCCCTTTCTTGCCCCCTCATCCTTCTCACCTTTTCCATCGAAACCCCTCCCCTAACCCCTCCCCTAACCCCTCCCTTTCCCCTTACCACCAACTTGCTACCCTTGGAACAAAATAAATGCTCTTAATAATTATAAAAATTTCTCATTATAACAAAAAAAAAAAGATCATTGGTCTCATTCATGGTGCTGCCTCGACGCTGGTGAAGAGGTCTTGATCCGAGGAACTGGAACTACCCTTTCCATCTTAGTATCTAACCTTGTTATATCTCATTTTCCAGGTGCTGTATGACTCCTACTGGTTTAGCGCTATCCCATAATAATAATAATAATAATAATAATAATTATAATTATTATTATTATTATTATTATTATTACTACTACTACTACTACTACTACTAATTGTCTCATTACCCCCATTACAACTACCACCATTACAACTACCACCATTACAGCTACCACTATTGCAACTACCACCATTACAACTAACACTATTATAACTACCACTATTACAACTACCACCATTATAACCTCGGCGAGTGAAAGAGCGAGAGTGAGGAAGGAGGGAAGAAGGAGGGAAAGAGGGAGGGATGGAGACGGAACCTGTAGGAGCATCACATCCCCTCCCCTCCCTTCCCCTCAACTCCCTTCCCTCATTACCCCCCACCCCCTCTATATTTTCCCACGGGTGGGATGGAGGCTGACGCTACCATCTGGACAGTGAGGGAAGGGGGGAAGTGGAGGGGAGCGGGTAGTAGTAGGGAGGGGAGGGGAGTGGGAAGGAGGAGAGAGAGGGGAGGGGTGAGGAAGGGATCACCAGTACCAACGAAGCACCCCCTCCCTCCCTCCTTCCCTCCCCTCTCCCTCCCTCTGTCCCTCCCTCCCCTACCTCCCTACCTTACGACAGCTGTGGTATCTACGCTGGGGGCGGTGGGGGAGGGGAGAGGAGGAGAGAGGGGAGGGTTAGTGAGGGGGGAGGATGCTAGAGGAGATATAGGCCGGATATTAAACTCTACTTCACTGAAAATAATAGGCCTACAGTGATATGGTTCACCCCACCTCCTTTTCTCTATTCGTCTCCCCTCACTTCTCTCTTATCCACACGTCTCTCCCCCACCTCTCTCTTATCCACACGTGTTACACCTATGTAACACCTGTGTAACACTTGTGCTACACCTGTGTAAAACATGTGTAACACCTGTGTAACATCTGTGCAACACCTGTGTAACACCTATGCAACACATGTGCAGCACATGTGTAACACCTGTGCAACACCTGTTAAACACCTGAGAGTGAGAGTGAGGGGGAAAGGTGAGGAAAGTGTTGAAATGGGAGAAGGGAAAGAAAAGGAGAGAGATAGAGAGAGAGAGAGAGTGAGTAAGAGAGAGAGACTGGGAGCAGGTTCACATAGCAGGTCACACACACACACACACACACACACACACACACACAATTACGCATATATGGATTCGAGTGACTGGTGGTAATTACTGACAGGGGATTGTATAACAGAGTGGAGTAGCTGACCACTGGATGATGCCTTTCCCACGAGATGACCGTTGCTCTCTCTCTCTCTCTCTCTCTCTCTCTCTCTCTCTCTCTCTCTCTCTCTCTCTCTCTCTCTCTCTCTCTCCTTTAAGCGTGTTACACGATGCGTTAGCTAGCAATCCTAGTTCACATCTGCTCCAATTCACAATCCAGAAGATGCTGCCTAAGATAAACCCAGTGAAAAGCAGGGATGCAGTGAGCACAATAAGGGAACACTGTATCAACATTCGTGGTCCCAGACTATTTCAACACCTTACCAGAAGATATTAGAAACACTGATGAGTAGAAGTCTTCAAGAGGACACAAGACAAGTATCTTTACTAGGTGCTGTGATGAAGATGTAGGGCTGCGGGCCGTCTCCAGTAACAGTTTAGTTGATCATGCAAGCACCAGACGAGCCTGGCCCATTGGCCGGGCTCCGGGAGTTGGAAAACTCTCGGAACTCATCAAAGGTAAAGGTATGTGATGGACGGATGATGTACGATAGATTGGTATTAACCTTGGTAATAAATACCGACAAGGTGGTTTAGAAAAAAAAAACGTAATCACAAGGTCCCAGGACCGAAACGTTTTCAAATAAATATGTCCTAGCTTACGATAGATTACCTGAGTAGCCGACGAGAGGGGTGCAGGTGAACCAGGCTAGGTGACCTGGTCCAGGTGAAGTGATCACCTCCCACAAATCCTTCGCGAAAACTGCGTCAACAGGAGTAGCTGAATCGTGGTTTCCTCTTTGTGGCACTGCGGTAGAGAACTCGTAGATGCGAGAGAGGTTGTATCCGCACGGTGTACTGCCTGCAAAAGGGACGGGAAAGCGCAATTTGTTGAAGAAGTTTTCATTGGGACATCGTTTCGCCCTGTGTAGAGCTTTGTCATGTTTCAGGGTGTAGAGCTTTGTCATGTTTCAGGGTGTAGAGCTTTGTCATGTTTCAGGGTGTAGAGCTTTGTCATGTTTCAATGTGTAGAGCTTTATGAAGTCATGCTTCGCCCTGTGAAGAGCTTTATAAAGCTGATCATTTAGGTGCTTGACTGAGTTTATACGAGCCGTGAAAGTTCTCTGTATATTCTCCAGCTCTGCTGTCACGCCTACCTTGAAGGTGGTAGTCAGTATACAGCAATATTCCAGCCTAGAGAGAACGAGTGACCTGAAGATTGGTACCGTTCTCTTGGCATCTCTTGTTCTGAAAGTTATAGTTATCCAACCTGTCATCTTCCTTGCAGATGCAACAACAACACTGTTGTGCTCCTTGAATGTTGAATGTGAGATCTTCTGACATTATCAATCCCAGATCTCTCACATTTGACTTAGTCTGTTTTGAGTGGTTTAAGGCTGTCTTGTACTCCTATAGTTTTTTGGTAGGCTATGAGATAAAGGGGTATAGGGAAGTGAGATACTGAAAAAAAAAATACATCTAGTCTTTCCACAAGCAAGGTCAGCAGAATACACACATTAAAAACTGAATTACATGATTTATTGACGTCTTTCCATAATGTAGAAACTGAAACACCAGAGGAAGGCTTGTTGTGTCTTCATCGGCTGTCATTCTTATACAGATTCTAGCATAATCTGCAAGCATGATACAGCGTTACAGTTTTTAACCCTGTCTGTCGTAGGTAAGAGATATCTGGCTTGAACGTTTAACACAAATGTGAAAGCTGTACAAATTGCTTTTGTTTCTGGCTAGGTTGAGGGCAGCATCCTCAGGTGTGTGTGTGTGTGTGTGTGTGTGGCAACACGTCCCTACCCCCGAGGGTGTATCAGCAGTGTGGGCATCTCATCCCTTACATCCCCGGGGCACCAGTGTGGGTAGCGCCTCCCCTTTAACCCCCCCTGGGGCATCTGAGTGGGCAACCCGCACATCGTTTAACCTGCTCCTTGCCCTCACACACAGTCCCCCCCCCCCCCCCACCGGAAGAGCAGGCAGATCCCGGCACTAAACCACGCTCTTCTAAGGCATGGGCGAACTGTGGTACCAGCACACAGCTAGACCGACCCATGGAACACCGGAGTATCTCTTAAACCTTAAGTCGGGGGCATGTAGGGGTGACGGGAATGCCTAGAGGAGACGTGGGTTGTGCCTGCGTGGCGCAGGTGAGGGTTCACAAGCAGCGTACAGTGTTATGCTGTGGTGTCAGTCGGCGTGGACTACTGTGTACCACCCCAAGCAGCGTACAGTGTTATACTAGTAAGTTTATTTAGGCACAAGTACACATAAGCACAATTATCATACATAGTGTAAATAACCTAAGAGTATCTTGGAGGTTTTTGAAATATCTTATTATTTAAACCTGACTGACTTGTGGTGTCAGTCAGCGTGGACTAGAGTGAACCCCCTCAAGCAGCGACGACCATGACACAGGCTCAACCTGCAGTCGTCCTGCTACTTCTAGTTGTCGTTTCCGACGACTAGCTTCACCTACCCTCCCTCCCTCCCCCTGCAGGTCTCGTAGAGAGGAGAGTGCTGGGGGAGGCAGGAGTGTGGGATAGGGGGAGCGTCCCCTTGCGAGGGGAGGAGAGGGGAGGGGAGGGGCGAGCGTGTGGTCCCAGACAGTAGGTGGCGAGAGTTTCACACGCTGCTCGTGGGAACACCGCCGCTCACACACTCGCATACACACGCACACATGTACGCCGCACGCACACGTGTACGCCAAACACACACACGTGTACGCCACACACACACACACCTCCATCTAAATACAGCAAACTCGTAACTACATCAACCTTACGAACCACTCTGAAGGAGGCAACAGCACACACAGACACATGAACCGTGCCGAGCAGAGCAGCACATAGGAGCCAGCACCTGGTTGTTAGGAGCCGAGCGATCGTACGTCTGGCGTTGCCTGAAGCACCCCCCGGCACACGGTCGTATATGAACGTGACAGTCGGCCGGCACACGACACTACCCAGCACACCAGCACCCAGCACACACGCACCGCGTGCGTCCACACACACGCACGCACGTGCATGCACCCCGCACTGCCTCACGCTCAGGATTACACCCACTACTTGTTGACCCATTATAGTGCCTTAGTTAATCAAGTGCCTGTGCCATAGTGCCAAGAACCATACCAGATAATTCTCGTATATATTGTGCCTCCCCCTTCTCCCCTAGCGAGGCGCTAGGGGGTCCCTGAAGTGTTATATGATTGTGAGAGGAAGAGGGACGTTCAGGGGCGACCTGCAGCAGCAGGGTGAGCAGGAGGCAGCAGCAGGGCCTTCCACGCCTCTGCTGCACCACCACCACCAGCAGCAGCAGCATCACCAGCAGCATCACCACCAGCAGCATCATCACCCACACCAGCCTCCCACCAGCGCCATGAAGCGGTCTCTCAGTGAGAGTGAGGGAGATGACATCTACTCAGCTGATGAGAAGGAGTGAGTTCACCTCTTCTCTGTGTTCACCTGTGTTCACCTAGTGTCAAGCATTACCACCTGTTCACCCGTGCTTCGTCGTGTTCATAGTGTGTTCACCTGTGTTTCACCACGCTCACTAGCGTTCACATCGCCACGTGTTCATCTGCGCTTCGTGTTCATTTCAGTTCATATTACCACGTGTTCTCACGTGTTAACCGTGTTCACCTTTGCTTCATATTCAAATTAACGCCTGTTCACACGTGTTCACATTAATACCTGTTCTCGTCACCAGATGTTTATATCTTGTTTACACGTGTTGAAAAACATGTTGATTTTTCTCAACTGTGAGAAAATGTTTATAAACATCTGTGTTTACATATGCCTGTTAACACCTGCGTTGACATATGTTTAATATTTGTTTCCAAATGTTTATTAACACCAGAGTTTACACATTAACACCTATTTTTACATATGTTAACACGTGTTTACACATGCTTATTAACACCACCTGTGTTTACACATGTTTATCAACACCTGTGTTTTCACATGTTTATCAACACCTGTGTTTACACATGTTTAACACCCGTGAGAAGACATGTTAAATACCTGTGTTTGTATATGTTCGAATGTGTGTTTTATATGATGGTGCTGGTAAGGAGCTCTTGATCCAGGTAATTGGAGCTACCCTTCCTCTTCCTCGGATCACACCTGCTTACCCCCAAATTCCTCCAGGTTTAGCGCTTTCTCTTGAATATAATAATAATATTAATATTAATAATATAATAATAATATCTTCTGAGATAATTGTTCATCAATGTTCATCTCACTGATAATCAGAATGTTCACAATTGTTCACATTCACCTCTTGTGTTCAAGTTTGTTCAACACATTCACCTGTTCTCGTGTTAACACTTGTTCATAAAGTTCACACCTGTTCATCAAGTTCAGCTGTGTTGTGTTCATCTTCGCGTGTGTGTTCATGTGTTCATTTTGCTTTCCCTCGTTGAACTCTGAATACATTGTGTTCACTCGCTCTAACCTCTTGACATTAACCAGAATTCATTGTGTGCGACTGGTCCTGTTATGTTCACCCCCCTTTGTTCACTCTGGTCATTCCGTTCATCCTGTTCATCGTGTTTTTCACACTTTTTCGTATCTTTCATCCTGTTAACCCCCGTTATTCAAGGTGTTCTTCATCCTGTTATTCTTCCTATTTTCTGCCCTGTTGTTCACCCAGGTGTTCATCCTGATGTTTCACCTTGTTCATTCTGTTATTCTTCCCGTTTCCAGCCATATTGTTTGTTCTGATCACCCTGCTGTTCATCCGTTGTTCATGGTGTTCTTCATCCTGTTCACACTGTTAAACGTCCTGTTATTCTCTATAATTTCTTCAGTCTGTTCATCCCGTTTTCCCGTTTTCCATTTTGTTGTTGGATTCAATGTTGAACGTGTTCTTCCTGTTGTTCACTAGCCTGCCTTACGTATTTGTTCATCTCTGTTCAGTAGTTATGCTGGGGGTTCAAAGCTCTACCTCTTCACCGGAGTTCATCGGAACGCTCTATGATTCGGGCAGCTTCATAATTTATTAATAAAGCTCTACACAGAGTCAAACATGACTTGATAAAGCTCTACACAGAAACTATGTCCCACCTGAAGCTTCTTTGTAAGCTGTTCCTTTTCTTAATTATTATTATTATTATTATTATTATTATTATTATTATTATTATTTCCAATCACAGTGCCTACTTAATCTCTGTTTTGTGTGACGTCACGTGTGCATCTGCCAATGAGAGTGCTTGTTTATCATCGGGTGTGACGTCACTCATACATCTACCAACAGGCGCGCTGGTTTGTCATAAAATTAAGTGACGTCACATATTCATCTACCAATTGCGGTGCTTGATTAAAAATGTTGATTCTCTGGTATTTTTTCGTTAAATTTTTTAAACCTTGTGACTTTGATGTGTCTTAGGGTTGTATGACACTTGTAGAATGTGCCATACATATGTATGACACACATGCACGAGCATATTTATAATATATAAACAGCTGTCACTCTTATATTTACAGAAATGTCTCACTTATCGCATCTCTCCCTCTCTCTGGTACAGCGGTGAAGACTGCTCCTCCAGCGGTGGAGGCGGTGGTGCCTCCAGGAAGAGACGGCGAGGCATCATAGAGAAGAGACGGAGAGACAGGATTAACAACTCCCTCTCCGAGCTACGACGACTGGTACCAGCTGCCTTCGAGAAGCAAGGATCAGCCAAACTGGAGAAGGCTGAGATCCTTCAGATGACAGTGGATCATCTCAAGATGCTGCATACTAAAGGTAAGAGGGATGTCCCGTACGGGTCTGTCGCTTTACGTAGGTAGATTGATGTTAGACAGGTCTGTCTGTGGTGGTGGAGTTGCTAACACAGGTCTGTCTGCTGCTGCTTCGGGGGACAGGGTCGTAACGAGGCAGGTGTTGGGTGGTATCTATTTGTGACCAAGGAGGTACTAGATGGTACCTGGTTGCTGTTAGGAATCATTGAACGAGTCTTGTGACATGATCCCAGCATCCCGGGTCATGCCCAGTGGTACTTCCGGTTCTCTTTCTCTCTCTCTCTCTCTCTCTCTCTCTCTCTCTCTCTCTCTCTATCTATCTATCTATCTTTATCAAAGATATAGTAAAACAAAAACGTGTGTGTATTTGTGTGTGTGTGTGTGTGTGTGTGTTTGTGTGTGTGTGTGTGTGTGTGTGTACAAAAGAAGGAACCACCACAGCCGTGTGTACATACGGTTCACTGCTTCTCAGACACCCAAACACAATTCTCTTTACCACAAGAAAGAAAGAGAGAGAGAGAGAGAGAGAGAGAGAGAGAGAGAGAGAGAGAGAGAGAGAGAGAGAGAGAGAGCAATATCCTTGAGATTATAGGGCATCTTAGGAGAGGGGAGACGCTGGTTACCTGATCGTGTGTGGGTCGTGTTCCGCTAGAATGGTAACAATGGTGGCCATGGGGCCCCTGTGATGTCAACAATGGTCCTGCCTGCTGAGCAGATTCCCTGAGAAATTTCGTGGCTGTAGGTCGGTGGGGTTAAGGGATTGTTTCTTTTTTTTTTCTCTTTGGTTGGGGGTTGTGGAGGGAAGGAAGTAGTTAGTGGGTGACTTAAACGGTACTGTAGGTGGTGGTGGTGGTTAGTGATTTGCTGCAGATGGAAAGGGAAGGGGAGGAGGAGGAGGAGGAGGTTGAAAGTTCAGGTGGTGATCATGTAGATGGTGGTCAGGTGGTGGTGATCTGGACCAAGGATTCTTATTCCATGTTAGGTGTAGCTATTTTGTTCTATATAGATCACTTCATAGTTCACTGTGTTGCATTATTTATTTGTACGCCTAAGGTTACTATCCCTGTGAAATTTCTTGCAATATTTGGGTCCTGATATGTCAGTGAAAGGTTTCAAGCAAGTTTCAGTCGAGTAAAATCCCCTGAAATCTGACTCGTTATTGCGTATATATATTTTTTTCATTTAGGTCTTGACTATATACTGCCTACTCTAACAGTTTGGAAATGACACTCGGTACATTGACCGGTCTGTAATTGTTTACAGTCGATATATAATTTAGTTTGGAGATGACTGTTACTGGCTGAGTTGAGCTCATCCGACATGTGTTGGAAGAGACTCATAGATGAATTACATAGGTGACTGAAGCTTGGCAGGTGTTTGGCCTCATCTCTTGAAAATTAGCTCTGACGGCCTCCAGCCCGGTGCTCTGGCCACGGTGTAATATCTGAAGATCCTGCAGGAGAAATCCCTCTCAAACACCCGAGAGGTGAATTTTTTTATCGTAGTAACTCCTTTCTTACCGCATTAAGTTTAGAAAACTGTAAAATTTGAGTTTTCCCGAAAATTTATTTGTTAATTAGATAAGTCAGCGAATCGGCAAGTAGATGGCAGACATTTATCGGTAGATGATAGACATATCGGTAGATGATAGACACATATCGGTAGATGACAGATATATGATACAACGTAAACTTTCCTTATTATCATCAAAAATAACACTTTTCTCCGTGTCTCTGTCGTCTAAAAATTGACTTGCTAATGTTGAGGCAAGTGTTGTGTAGTTTGGGTTAAGTTGGTCTCTTACTCCCGGTTATCGTCTCGTAGTTCCTGAACACTGGTTAACATCTGGCTGGAACAATGCTCCACCTGGTGGCTGCAACAATGCTCCACCTGGTGGCTGCAACCATGCTCCACCTGGTGGCTGGAATAATGCTCCACCTGGTGGCTGCAACCATGCTCCACCTGGTGGCTGGAACAATGCTCCACCTGGTGGCTGGAACAATGCTCCACCTGGTGGCTGCAACAATGCTCCACCTGGTGGCTGGAACAATGCTCCACCTGGTGGCTGCAACAATGCTCCACCTGGTGTCTGCAACCATGCTCCACCTGGTGGCTGGAACAATGCTCCACCTGGTGGCTGCAACAATGCTCCACCTGGTGGCTGCAACCATGCTCCACCTGGTGGCTGGAACAATGCTCCACCTGGTGGCTGCAACCATGCTCCACCTGGTGGCTGGAACAATGCTCCACCTGGTGGCTGCAACAATGCTCCACCTGGTGGCTGCAACAATGCTCCACCTGGTGGCTGCAACCAAGCAATGTTAGCTGCTGCCCAAGTTTATTCAATTTTTTGAGTTGTTCAATTTTAGTACATCAGAATTCAGTATTTACATCTTTCTTTTCTTTTGTACTTTTCGTAATCCGCTGCCCTGTCTATTTTCTAAAGACTTTCTTAAACATATTTTCTATATTGTATTTAATCTGTCCTCTAAATGGGACAGGTATTTTCCGTTTAAATCTAAGTTTCAGCAAAAATGTATAATTACCCATCATTGTATTGTCACACAGAAAGTGAGCAAAGAAAGTACTGAAGGTATATCAAAGGTATATCAAAGGTATATCAAAGGTATACCAAACTTTCCAGCTCACACGTTAGTTGACTGGGTTAGTTGACTGGGTTAGTTGACTGGGTTAGTTGACTGGGTTAGTTGACTGCAGGTGTCTGGTTATGTTCATGGTGCACCATCGGTTCCATCCCTTGTAACAGCCTGGTTGATCAGGCCCTGATCCACCGGGAGGCCTGGTCGTGGCCCTGTCCGCGGGGGCGCTGACCCCCGGAATACCCTCCAGGTAGTCTCCCTTTGCGGTTGATAGCAGAATTAGTCGATATTCTAGCAAAGTCTTCTATGAACTAACTTAATTCTAGTGAATATGGGCTATGTTGTGGCCAGCATTTTCACAAACCATAGTTTTTCTAAATTATTATTATTATTATTATTATTATTATTAGTAGTAGTAGTAATAGTAGTAGTAGTAGTAGTAGTAGTCTACCTGGAAGGTATTCCGGGGATCAACGCTCCCGGGGCCCGGTCTACGACCAGGCCTCCCGGTGGATCAGAGTCTGATCAATCAGGCTGTTACTGTTGGCAGCACGTAGTCCAACGTACGAACCACAGTCCGGCTGATCCGGCACTGACTTTAATAGTAGCAGCAACAACATTATTATTATTATTATTATTATTATTTATTATATACATGAAGAGCTAAACCTGAATGAGTCATTCAGTGCAAGAAGTGGCGGAGGCTCGATACTCCGTGCCATGACTGAAGGCTAAATTCTTCCTTAAGCAAGAAGCTAACTCTTGCTCCTGTCTAGTTCTCTCTCGACTTTCTCAACTCTGTACACTGAAACCTCTGCGTCACTTACTGTGGGACAGACACATTTACGTCACTTACTGTGGGACAGACACATTTACGTCACTTACTGTGGGACAGAAACATTTACGTCACTTACTGTGGGACAGACACATTTAGTGAAGATTCTAAAATGAATATTAACAATAATGATGATTGTATATGATTGCAATATAATTTCCCAGAATTTTTTTTAACCAAAATAATTCAGCATTTAATTATAGAATTTGAATACTTGTGGTGATGTTTGAGAGAGAGAGAGAGAGAGAGAGAGAGAGAGAGAGAGAGAGAGAGAGAGAGAGAGAGAGAGAGAGAGAGAGAGAGGGACTCATGGGTAGGCAGGACTGGGGTATGGGTAGGACCCAGCCTTTGTGAGTGCCCACGAGAGCAAAAACTGATGGAGGGGCAGCAGGTGAAGGGGAGTCAGGGAGAGGAAGAAGGGAGGGAGGTAGGGAGGAGAATCTAAGGGGGGGGGGGTAAGGGAGAAAATAGGAAAAGGAAAGTGTGAGGAGAATAGAACTGAGTGGAATGAGATAAACAGAGGAAGTAGAAAGGAGGATAAGGAAGATGGAGGGCGGAGGGATTGAAGAGAAAGAGGAAGTAGTAAGGAGGGAGAGTATGGGAGGAGAAAGGGAGGGAAGGAAGGATGGAAGAAGGGAGGGAAGGAGGAATAAAGAGGATGGATGGGGAGAGAACGAAAAGAAGGAGGGAAGGGAGGGCGGAGGAAGGGAGAAGACGGAAGGAAGCTGGGAGAGAACGGAAGGAAGCTGAAAGGGAGAGGACGGAAGGAAGGAAGCTGGAAGGGAGAATAAGGAAGCATACACCACACGTAATTGCATCACACACACACACACACACACACACACACACACACACACAGGGGCATGAAGAAGCGGCTGGGGTATGGAGGAAGAGGGGTGAAGTTTCCCATGCCCTGGCCAGAGGTATTGTGCCCAGCTGGAGGAAAGAGAGGGGAACCTCCACCCCTCACAATGGCCACCATCTCCCACCTCCCCCCCCCAACAGCACTCCTCCCTCCCTCATCACTTAGGTAAGATTTACCTCCCTCTGCCTCCTCGCTCCTGGCCGCAGAAGGCAGGAAAGCCAAACTCCATATACGAGTTCAAATGTAAATGTGAAAAAAAACGTGGTGCTGACGACACACAAGTCAGCAGCTGGTTAAGTAGACCCTGCTGGGCGGGCCAGGAACTAGAAGTCAGCTCTCTAGTAACAAAGATAGGAATACTTGATGGTATTCGCATTGCCCTATTGAAGTCTCCCAGCCCAGGCTGGCAGATTTCAACACTGTATGTGACTCCTCCTGCGTGGTGCAATATAACAGGGACACAGCTACGCTGCTAGATTTCCCCCACTGTGTAACTGTCATATTGAAGAGGGTAGCAGCAACACACCTACATGAACAAGCACGAATTTCTGTGTCTCTGTTTACTGACGATTTAAAGATGAGAATATAAGCCGATTGAGGGGAGACTGAAGGAAGATTTAGGTGACCAGCCAACCAGGTCCAACAAGTGGCTTCTGAATATTAACTCTGCTAAATGTAGGGTTAAATATTAACTCTGCTAAATGTAGGGTTAAATATTAACTCTGCTAAATGTAGGTAGGGAAAGAACTCCAGGATCCGGACAAGGGAGAGGACAGACGTGAATATAACAAGGACTCCAGTGGAAATAAGTCACTCTGTTTTTTTAGGGTTATCCTGGGTAATTCACACATATGTCACTGCATGATAATTTGTGAAACTGTATTTATGTGTGCCTGTACCTAAATTAACGTACGTACTTGCTGACTACCTCGCCAGAGGCGCACATCAGGCACGTCACATCAGGCACGTCACAGAGTCCGCAAGGCTGGCAAAACTAACACCTGCCTGTTGAGAGTTTCGGGGACTCGTATCTCCCCGTGGCCAGGGAAAATATAGGATATTTGCTTAAAATATCTGGCATCTTATTTTCATTAATAAGATATATTGACAGGTGTCAGAGCTGAGATTAAAACAGGAAGGTATACCTGTATTCTGCACTACCTACCTGGAGTCTACCTGGAGGGTATTCCGGGGACCATCGTCCCCGGGGCCCGGTCCACGACCAGGCCTCCCGGTGGATCAGGGCCTGATCAATCAGGCTGTTACTGCTGGCCGCACGTAGTCCAACGTACGAACCACAGCCCGGCTGATCCGGCACCGACTTTAAGTATCTGTCCAGCTCCCTCTTGAAGGCAGCCAGGGGCCTATTGGTAATTCCCCTTATGCATGGTGGGAGGCTGCTACTGATGAGATAGATAGATAGATAGACATATAGATAGATAGAGAGTGCAAATAATGTACGTGCGAGTAGGAAGGTAAGAGGAAGGGGAGAGGAAATAGGAAGAGGAAGAACGGGAGGAGGGGGGCGATGAAGGAGAGGAGGGTATTGGGGGAGAGTGAGGGGGCCGGGTACTGGTAGTGGGGGTGTAGGGATGGGAGGAGGGGAGCCGAGGGGCGGGAGGGAAGAGGGGTGGACAAGCACGGTCAGGTGGTGGAGGTGCAGATATCACATGCCCGGAATTCCTCCAGTGTGTGTGTGTGTGTGTGTGTGTGTGTGTGTGTGTGTGTGTATGAGTGTACTCACCTAATTGTGGTTGCAGGGGTCGAGTCATAGATCCTGGCTGTGTGTGTGTGTGTGTGTGTGTGTGCGTGCTCACAACAATTTCCTAACATCTCGGCTTTAAGTTAACATCTATGTCATGTTGTTCCTGTCCCTCTCATGTGAAACAGTCTCTATCCTCCCTTCTTGTGCGTCGTGTTATCTTGTAGGTCGTGAACATATCTCCCGCAGTTTTTCAATCTTCCTAAAGTGCGGGTTTCGGTTCCTTTAATCTGTCCCTATTTATTTCTCTCAACTCCGGGAATTAGTAAGTAAGTTTATTCCGGTATACACAAATACAGTTACATAGATTATCATACATATGTGTAGAGAACCCAGGATAACCCAAAAAAATCAAAGTGACTTATTTCCATTGGGGTCCTTTTAATACCTTATTATTATAATATAAAGGAGATATCTTATTATTATACTATAAAGGATATATACTAGGATTAAGGTAGAATGAGTTATTTATATTTACATGTGTGTTAGCTAAAAAAAAAATCATTCTCCACCCTTTCTGTCGCTACATTCATTAGGTACCTTCTGGCTCTCTTCCTGAACTGGTTCATGCTATGACTGGCTTTGACTGGTTTGTATGTCTTTGAACTTCCCCAATCTTCCGGACACGTTTAACTTATTTAGACTCCATCCTACGGCTAGGATTGTGTACTCTTTGACTGGTAAGGGGAAAGAGCAAGTACTCTGGGTTTAACCCTCGTTGTGTGGGTGCTCAGAAAATTCTAGCAAGGAGATATAGACGTGCATAGTGACGCCTGGTGGGAGAAGGTAGAGTCCACTAGCCCCTTTCCGAGAGGGCTAAGCCCCTCAGAGGGCTAAGCCCCTCAGAGGGCTGAGGGCTACCCCCACCCCCTTTAAACTGGAGTATTTTATCCACAGCTGGTTTGCAATATGTTAATCCAGTTTCTCTTCATAATATATTACTCTCAGCTCTGATACTATAGTCTCGCTGCAAACTATTGCATTTTCTCCAGTTTGGTGATATGCTTTATTAGGTGATGATTCCATGGCGATGCTGCATACGGCATGATAGACCTGACAAATGTCCTATAAAGATTGGTGAATGGCTCTTTGTTAAGATTTCTGAAAGCTACTCTTAGATTAATCAAAGGAGCATTCGCTGCAGAGGTTATTCGGTTAATGTGTACCTCAGGCGATAGCCTCTATGCTCACGCCAGGGTCTTCCTCCGTGAGTAATGTTTGAACCTCTGTACCCACGAGTATATACTAAGTTTCCGGTCTCTTTTCCAACTCCCCATTATTCGAAACCTTGCATTTGCTGGGGTTGATTTCCAGTAGCCACTTGCCAGAAAAATCCTGAGGTTCGTATAGGTCTGTCTGTTGTCTTTCCTTGTCCTCTCTAGATTTTATTCTCATTAATTTTACATGTGCAAGCAGGACTACATCTGACCATATCTTCTGATGTATCGTTCACATATGTCAGTAACAGTACCGGTCTTAATGCTGACCCTTGCGGGACCTCGCTTTTATACTTGCTTTTTCTGACACCTTCTCTCTGTCTGTTGTGAGATACAGTGTCAAATGCTCTCTTGCCCTCCAGGAATATGCAGTTCACTCGTATCTCTCAGGTAAAAGGACGCCAGTAGGTGTGCCAGACACGATTTGCCAATCTTAAAACTCGTGATTTTTTTTTTGTTTATGGCACCAGTCCTCTCCAGGTGTTCCACCCGTCTGTTTCTGATTATCTTCTATATTATTTTACCTATTTGGCTAGTCACTACTAGGTTCACTTGTGTTCCAAGAGCCTTATCGTATCTCATCTTAAAGCTATGTATGGATCCTGCCTCACACTCCAGATTGTGTGTGTGTACTCACCTATTTGTGGTTGCAGGGGTCGATTCATAGCTCCTGGCCCGCCTCTTCACTGGTCGCTACTAGGTCCTCCTCTCTCTTCCTGCTCCATGAGATTTATCATACCTCGTCTTGAAACTATGTATGGTTCCTGCCTCCAATACAGTGTGTGTGTGTGTGTGTTCTATAGTGTGAATAAACATGAACAGTCTTAATCTCACAATAATTCCTATTTCCTCCTATTCCGCCCCTTCAAAACTTCCCTTTTCCTCTTCTCATATTTTCTTTCCAATAACATTTACTTTCCCATTTCTCTGAGTATCACCATTTTCTTCTTCCCCCTCCCCCCCCACACACTGAAATTCCCGTTATTTACCCTTCACCACACCCCTCATTTTCCTCTCCTCACTCGGGTACCACGTAGCTCACTGGTGAGAGCATTCGATTCACGAAAACGATTCAAGATTTACCTGGCACAGAGACATCTATGAGCAAGTGTCCCTATACCTCTTCTGCCCTTGCTCACAGTTGTGGGTGGCAGGCTGGAAAAATTTCTTACAAAGGCCAGTAGCTGCTGGAATGTCGTTTTTTGTAAGAAAATTACCCCAGTTCAGTGCAGAAACCCTAGTACCTACTGAAATGTCGCGTTTTGTGTAAAATATCCCAGTTAAGTGCAAGAAACCCCAGTACCCACTGGAAGTATTCTAGTGGAGGAGGTACTAATGGCGTTAATTACAAAAAAAAAAGCTTACCCCACTCAGTCTTCCCCATGTCCCCATCTTCCCCCGTTACCCACCTTCCCCACTTCCTCTCCCCCGTTTCTCACCTCCCTCACTCACGTGTCTGACGGGCGTTCCCAGCGGTTGCCGGGCGCCCTCCCCAACCACCAGGGTCAACCCTTCCTTCACACACATACACACACACACACACACACACACACACACACACTCACACACACACACACACACACACACACACAAGAGAGGGGTGGGTAGATTGCATTTTCTTGGACTATAAGAAGGCGTTTGACACAGTTCCACATTAGTGCACGTAAGGAAATTAGAGAAAGTGCAAAGGTTTGCTACAAGATTAGTACTGGAGCTAAGAGGCATGTCCTACGAGGAGAGGTTAAGGGAACTCAACCTGACGACATTGGAGAACAGGAGAGAGAGAGGGGAGGATATGATAACGACATATAAAATACTGAGAGGAATCGACAGGGTAGATAGAGACAGAATGTTCTAGAGGTGGGACACAGCAACAAGGGGTCACAGTTGGAAGTTGAAGACTCAGATGAATCACAGGGATGTTAGGAAGTATTTCTTCAGTCACAGAGTTGTCAGGAAGTGGAATAGTCTGGGAAGTGATGTAGTGGAGGCAGGATCTATACATAGCTTTAAGAAGAGGTATTATAAAGCTCATGGAGCAGGAAGAGTGATCTAGTAGCGGCCAGTTAAGAGGCGGGGTCAGGAGCTGTGAATCGACCCTTGCAACCACAACTAGGTGAGTACACACACGTACACACACACACACTCACTGGGTCATGAGCTGTGACTCGACCCCTGTAAACACAATTAGGTGAGTACAGAACGTGCTGTAAGACTTGTGTATGTATTGAACTAGAAAGCTACTTAAAACCCTGTAGACATGAGCGTGTCTGACATGTTTGTTGACATCACACACACACACACACACACACACACTCCCGGGCCCTCCGTGCTTCACGCACGGAGGGCCCGGGTTCAATTCCCGGCGGGGCCGAAACATTTCGAAGTGTTTCGTTACACACACACACACACACATACATACAACAGGCCTAGTGTCTAATCGACATGTGCCTAGGACAAAATGGTAACTAACTAACTAACACACACACAAAGGGGGCCATAAGCTGGGAATCGACCCTGAAACCACATATAGGTGAGCACACACAAACACACACATACCTGGGGTCACTGCCCCCGCGGCCCGGTCTCAGACCAGACCTCCTAGTAACTGGCCTGATCGATCAAGCTGCTAGTGTCCGCATCCCCTGCAGTCCAACTTACACACCACAACGCGACAGTTTTGAGGTAACTGTCGCGTTTCCTCTTGAAGATAACTATGAGTTTGTTGGGCTAGCGGATGAAGGAAAATACCAAGCATTTCAGGGTAGCAGAGTAGCGTGTGGGGGTCCCCCAGTGATGGTTCCCCAAGGATCAGTACTATGATGCGAGAGAGAGAGAGAGAGAGAGAGAGAGGAGAGAGAGAGAGAGAGAGAGAGAGAGAGAGAGAGAGAGAGAGAGAGAGAGAGAGAGAGAGACTGACTTACTGGGGAAATCATCTGGGTCAGCTGGTGGTTCCTATGGCCCCGCCCACCTGTACATGTACATGAGAGATGTACGATGCTGGTCCTTTGCGTACATGTGCATAGCTAAGGCGAGCTGGGAAGGTTGAGTTACAGCTCCAGTGCCCACTTGTTAATGTTAGATCACTTGACGTGTACGTACCCACGTGTTTGTGTGTGTATGTGCGTGTGTTTACTTACCTACTTACCTATTTGTAGTTGCAGGGGTGGAGTCATAGCTCCTGGCCCCGCCTCTTCACTGGTCGCTACTAGGTCCACTCTGTGTGTGTGTGTGTGTGTGTGTGTGTGTGTGTGTGTACTCACCTATTTGTGGTTGCAGGGGTCGATTCATAGCTCCTGGCCTCGCCTCTTCACTGATCACTACTGGGTCCCCTCTCTTCCTGCTCCATGAACTTTATCATACCTCGCCTTAAAACAATGTATGGTTCCTGCCTCCACTACGTCACTTGCCAGACTATTCCACTTCCTGACAACTCTATGACTAAAGAAACACTTCCTAACATCTCTTTGACTCATCTGAGTCCTCAGCTTCCAATTGTGACCCCTTGTTTCTGTGTCCCGTCTCTGAAACATCCTGTCTCTGTCCACCTTGTGTGTTAGTTACCATTTTGTGTGTGTGTGTGTGTGTGTGTGTGTGTGTGTGTGTGTGTGTGTGTGTGTGTGTGTGTGTGTGTGTGTGTGTGTGTGGGAAGGCCAGGGATCGCTCACCCGGTAACATCAGACGAGGTGCCAACCTTCACTTTTTACTGCTATATTTCCTGTTTAACATTCCAGTCTTACCTTCACTCTCTCAACACAAATATAACAAAATTTCCAGAGCTTCGTAAAAAAAAAGGGCAAATACGGGACTTCAAATTTCGTAACTGTACAACTCTTACGTAAGACGAAAGTGACAGAAAGTCATTAAAAAATGAAATTCTAAGTTGACAATCAATGTGCGAACTCTCCCTCCCCACCTCTCCACGTTTTCTATTGACACTTTCTGTTGTTGTTCAGTGTATTTTAAAGTGATTCGTTCTAAACTGACCACGGCTACCGTTGCGTAACAACGGTGGGAACTTTTTAGTGAACGAAACATCGTGGAATACGAGCGATATTGGTAGAGAAAGAGGGGAAGCGGTGGATGAGAGACGTGTGGTGTGTGTGTGTGTGCTCACTTATTTGTACTCTCCTATTTGTGGTTGCAGGGGGTCGCGTCACAGCTCTTGGCCCCGCCTCTTCACTGGTCGCTTACTAGGTCCACCCTCTCCCTGCTCCATGAGCTTTATCATACCTCTTCTTAAAGCTATGTATAAAGACTGCCTCCACTACATCACTTTCCAGACTATTCCACTTCCCGAGAACTCTGTGACTGAAGAAGTACTTCCTAACATCCCTGTGACTCATCTGAGTCTTTGACTTCCAATTGTGACCCCTTGTTGCTGTGTCCCATCTCTGGAACATCCAGATGACCATCTCTGGAACATCCAGATGACCATCTCTGGTCATCAGATCGAGGTCTTTCATTCTCTCCTGCAAATCTCTTGCCATTTTCTACTTTATTTATATGATTTATCATGTGTGGGTTCCAAACAGGTGCCTCATACTCTATAACAGGTTTGATATATATCGCTTATTTGGTCTTAAATGATTCTTGTTAATGTTCCTGGAAGACGTTCTCTAGTTGGCATCTTCGGTAAGGTGATTACAACAAGATTCTCTTTTCATAGACTCTGTAACTCCAATGCATACTCCGTCACTGGTCTTCTTTAACCCTACCAGTTATTTATGTTTGGCCATGCTGTGACTGGTTTTCGGCAGACATTAGTCTGACTATCCCTCTAGTGTCACAGTACTATTGTTGATTTATCTTCCCTTCTGTAATTTTTATTTTCCTCGTCCTAGGAGAGGTTGGAGGGAGGAGGTAAAGTAGGTTTTGTATGCGAGGGGCTTGGACATCCAACAGGCGTCTGTGAGCGTGTTAGATAGGTATGAGTGGAGGCAAGTAGTTTTTATGACTTGTGCTGTTGGAGTGTAATTAAGGTAACATTTATGAAGGGATCTAGAGAAACCATATATATATATATATATATATATATATTTTTAATAATATATATATATATATATATATATATATATATATATATATATATATATATATAAAATATATAAATATAATATAAATATAAATATATATATATATAATTTCATAAGAGAGAGAGAAGAGAGAGAGAGAGAGAGAGAGAGAGAGAGAGAGAGAGAGAGAGGGGTGGGGTTATGGTTCCCAGGCTGGATGTGACCCCAGTCAAAGTCACGTTTCTCCCTCCTTCCATCCCTCCCTCCCCTCTTCTTTCCCACCTTTCTCTCTCTCTCTTGTTACCCCCCCACTCCCTCCTCCGTTTCTCTCCCCTTCGGTCTCTTCCCATTTCTCCTGTAACTGCATAGCAAAGTGATGCGAATATTAGAGTTGTAAGTCATACAAAAGAGGTACTTATAAAAGTGTAGTAGCAATAGTAGTAGTAGTAATAGTAGTAGTTCTGACTGTTGCACTTCTTGCAGGTTTAGATGCGCTGGCCTACGACCCTAACAAGTTTGCTATGGACTACCACAACATCGGCTTCCGCGAGTGCGCGGCGGAGGTGGCGCGCTACCTGGTCACCATCGAGGGCATGGATATTCAGGACCCGCTACGTCTGCGCCTCATGAGTCACCTGCAGTGCTACGCAGCTCAGCGCGACCTGGCCAACAAGCAGGCCGCTTCCTCCTGGGGTTGGGGGTCCCCACAACCTGCGCCTGCGCCCCCTTCCACGTCCTACCCATCCGGGTCTTCCCTGGGAGGATTTCAAGGGCATGTTCTGCCTTCCCCCCACGGGGCCGCCCACCACCCATCCCCCTCCCATCACGCCCCCAGCGTGGGGCTAGACCAGAGCCACGGTATGTCCGCCTTCAGCGCCCCCTCCTCCAGCGGGGAGGTGGGCACCTCTGGCTGCAGCCTCGGAGGAGGAGGGCAGGTGCCCCGGCTGCCCACCACAGGAGCGGGGGCACCTCAAGTGCCCTCCGTCACCATGAGCACCGCCTCCACGCCCCACGCCAACTACCACCTCAACCTCAACGCTCACACCTTCCCCGCCAACGCACCTACCAACCTACCCAACCTTAGCCTCTCCGGAAACACTGGAAGCCTCAACCCCGCAGCTTACAACCCCGGTGGGTTGCAACCTCCAGGCACGGGAGTCAAGCCTTATAGACCCTGGGGTGCTGAGATAGCTTACTGAAGCCCACAACACGCCCACGCCACGCCCACGCCTCTGTAATATTTTATCTCTGCCAAAGCACTGTATATATTAGTCTCACGAGGTGTTTGTGTGTAGCGAGGGAGAGAGAGAGAAAGAGAGAGAGAGAGAGAGAGAGAGAGAGAGAGAGAGAGAGAGAGAGAGAGAGAGAGAGAGAGAGAGAAAGAGAGAGAGAGTCGAGTGGAGCTTTGAGCTTACATATTGCTGTGATGTGAACTTTTAGGGTCCAGATGTCATCGTTACTCTCACCATCAACAATACCTCCCGCATTACTACCACCATCATCACTACCACCGGATCCACCATCACCACCATCATCATCGCCAATATAAAAACTACCAAAAAAACACCTTTATAGTGAAAGCCACCATCGTCATTATCACCATCACCACTACCCCCACCACCATTACTTCTACCATCACCACCACTACCACCACCATCACCACCCTTACCCCTACCATCACCATCACCACCCCTACCACCACCAACACTACCATCACCACCACCACCAACACTACCATCACCATCACTACCACCACCATCACCACCACTACCACCATCACCACCATCCAACAGATTACCACGACGCCAAAATGTTTATTTTCGTTAGTCTTAGTGCAATAACGTCTAGTGTAAATACCATGTAAATATCTAGTGTAAATACCATGTAAAATAGTGTAAATGAACGAGTTTCATATTTTTTATAATTTGTAAAATAAATAAAGCAAATAAAGTAATTTAAAGCCACTCTGTGTACTTTATACCCAAGTCGGTGTACGGCCCCAGCGGGTTTATCCCTTCCTCGGGAATACAAGAACCAGACGTATCCCTGACTGCTGCACCTCAGTGATCCCGGAAAGGTATCCCCGTACTGCCTGACCCCAGCCCTCTCTACCTCAGCACACTCGAGAGGACGTGATGTCAATAGCTCACGAAATCGACAAGTTTAAAAATTAGACTCCTGTGCGACATTTTGGAATCTTTACTGAGGAAACGTTTCGCCAGCCAGTGTCTTTATCAGTCCAATACAGAGAAGAAAAGATGGAAGAAAAAGAGGAATAGTGCAGAGTGCGGCATCAGCTTTTAATGTGGTTAAATATGAACGGTGAAGATGTGAAGTGAAGCAGAAGAAACATTCGCAAGTTACACCATTAAAACTAATATCCAAATTTCTTCAGAAATTATAAAATTAGGACATACACATCACAAATTTAAATCTCCCATTAGGAAACGCCAACTCTCAAGCTTTTCTCAGGAGGCTTTCTCTTGTTATCTCAGAGTAATATCCTAATATACACCAGTAAATTAAGTTTAAAGCCGCTCAGAAGTTGCCTTATCAAGTTATCAGAGTTAAAGGGTCGAAGCCAATCAGATGAGACACAGAAATCGCATGAAAACCACTGAAAATTTTCCATTTTTTTCCCCATTTGCTCCCTCGGTTCTCTATGTTCACCCATCAGTAAAATGGGTACCTGGGTGTTAGTCGACTGGTGTGGGTCGCATCCTGGAACACTGACTTAATTTGCTCGAAATGCTCAACATAACAAGGGGCTTTCTATATAGCAGTATGTCATTGTTGTCAGCTAGGCCTGTATACCTTGTACATGTACTTGTAGAAATAAAGATATTATTATTATATTTACCAAAGGACTCAATTTTACCTTGAAAGACAGACAGGATTCAAGCACTGACCAGAGAGCAACACAGCACTTACCTGCCTTCCTGTCCTGCTGCGAGGCGTCCACCAACATAGTGGCTACGATTTTCCTTAACAGTCTCAGTCACACTGCTACGGTTCATGATCTAAAGTTCTTTGAAGGAACGAGGCTGAGGTAGTAAATGCAAGACCTTGTCGTAGTACAACGCTCGTAAAAGCCCCGAGTGTATTTTTGTATATTAAAGTCATCAGTGTACCGACCTTAGAGGTTAGGAAAAAAGAGAATGAGTGAAGGGTAGGGACGATGAAGGTTAGTTAGTTAGTTCAGACTCTCAGGTAAGGACCCACTAGGGGCGAGGGGGAAGTGGGGACAGAAGAAGAATAGCCGGTGAGAGGAAGAGCTGAAGTAGAAGAGAAAGAGTCAGGACTAAACCCAACAGTCTAACTACTTTTCGATGAAGGTGAAACGGAATTGAAGGTAAAAATGTCGTTAAGGGAGCACAACACTACCTACCAGACACTGTTCAGTCACCATTACCTACCAGACACTGCTCACCGAAATTCACAGGGGCATCAGAGGAGGATAATAGAAACTTATATATATATATATATATATATATATATATATATATATATATATATATATATATATATATATATATATATATATGTCGTGCCGATTAGGTAATTTCGTTCGTTCAGACTCTCAGGTAAGGACCCACTAGGGGCGAGGGGGAAGTGGGGACAGAAGAAGAATAGCCGGTGAGAGGAAGAGCTGAAGTAGAAGAGAAAGAGTCAGGACTAAACCCAACAGTCTAACTACTTAATAATTTTGATTAGGTAAAACTTGCGATTTTGGCTTAAATAGCAACGCTCACCTTGCCATATAAGACAAGTGAAAATTTGTGTATGCAATAATTTCGCCAAAATCATTCTGAACATAACGAAAAAAATATATTTCATTGTGTTTGTTTAATATTAAATTAATGTTAACGTATCTAAAATATATTTAGTTGGGTTAGGCTAAATTAAATTGCTCTTGTTGTAAAAAGGTTAGGTAGGTTTTCAAAGTTTCTCTTGGAACAAAATTATAAATTCTTACAATAACATAAATGAAAAAAATATATCTTTAAACGTATAAGAGAAAATTTTAGAAAGGATTTAATTTTAGATGAGTTCTTGCTAATTGACCAGTTTTACCTATATGTCGTGCCGATTAGGTAAAACTGGTCAATTAGCAAGAACTCATCTAAAATTAAGTCCTTTCTAAGATTTTCTCTTATACGTTTAAAGATATATTTTTTTCATTTATGTTAATGTAAGAATCTATAATTTTGTACCAAGAGAAACTTTGAAAACCTACCTAACCTTATTACAACAAGCGCAATTTAATTTAGCCTAACCCAACTAAATATATTTTAGATACGTTAACATTAATTTAATAATAAACAAACACAATTAAATATATTTTTTTCGTTATGTTCAGAATGATTTTGGCGAAATTATTGCATACACAAATTTTCACTTGTCTTATATGGCAAGGTGAGCGTTGCTATTTAAGCCAAAATCGCAAGTTTTACCTAATCGGCACGACTATATATATATTATATATATATATATATATATATATATATATATATATATATATATATATATATATATATATATATATATATATATATATATATATATATATATATATATAAACAGTATCAATTTGTCCCAGTGGGATCAGAGACCTTGGGAGCGTGGGGAAAAAATGCAACACGCTTCCTTAAAGAACTGGGTTCCAGACTCATCGACACCACCAGGGACCCAAGGGCAGCCACGTTCATGTTCCAGCGTCTCAGCGTGGCCATCCAGAGGGAAACGCATGTTGCATACTTGGCTCGCGTCCGGCTTCGGAGGAGCTGGAGGAGATTCATAATCTTTGATATATTGTACCATTTTATTCATGTTCATGTTTTCCATTGATGTATTCTGTCTGTTAATAAAGCATTCCATGATCATATATAGGGGGTGGTAGGAGAAGAAAATATTCAAACAGCTCCGGGGAGAACCTCGAGTTTTCCCTGAGGTACGTTTATTGTCTTCTCTGAGGATGAGGGTCCCCAGTAAAGTTCTAGAGGTGGTACCTCCCTATATATATATATATATATATATATATATATATATATATATATATATATATATATATTCAAAACAACACAAGACAAACAGAATAACAGAATAAAAGCCAAAGGAATGATAATATGAAACGAGAATTACCAGAACTAATATAAGACCAGTCCCAAAGTTTTCTTCCAAGGTATATAAGACGTGAAGTCTGGAAAATATAGCCCCCTCTCTAGTGCAAACTGTTGGGACCCATAGCCTCGGAGGAGAGAAAAACAGTTTCTAGGAAAAAAATATGCAGATTTCAACCTAAGGCCGTCTGAATAGTCCACTTCTCCTCCCACATCTTTTATAAATGCACAAATACTTATATTTTATATATCATTCAGGACAGTTTACTATGACTGGAAAATATTTTTAATTTCAGGAATAATTCCCTACTATTTTTTTTTTACTCAGAAAGATACAGAAGAAATCCCAGAAATCATTATAAATGAAACTAAATTACGCAGGATTACGGCTATTGGTGACAGAGTTGTCAATAAATATACTGAAGGTAAACAAGTTATCAGTTCAAAGTACCAGAGTCAATCCGACCTGAAAAACATTACTTAGTGGGCGTCCAACTGAGTGTGGAGGCTGGTTCACTTGCTTAGTATTACACAGCTTAACCCCGGTGGACTCTGCTTGGTCAAGAGTCTCGCTTGTAGTGTCTGCAAGTATCAGCCGAAGATTATGTAAATAAGACTATCCGGGTTGTGGCATTTTATTGTGAAGACGTTTCGTTCACCAGAGAGTTTATTAATGATTTTATAAAGGCCCTAATGAGCGAAACGTCTTCTCAATAGTATGCCATAACCCTCACTGTGTGTCTTATTTATAAACTGTACATATACTCTGCCACTGTATTACCACATATATCTCAAACATGCTGCACATGCTCCTGTATATAGTGTTCAGAACTAAATTTTTGGGCCAGGGGCTAGTGCTTCCTGTCTTTGACTGCGAGTCTCACCGGAGGTAATATCCTTAAGCAAGAAGACTTCTACACTGGAGACAGTAACTGTTACAAGATGGTAACAGGATTTATTGGCCTTAATCAGAGGTCTTGTCAGTTATAGGGAATAATTTATAAGCCAAGTTGAAATAGACGATGATTATGTAACCAACTTGGTACAACAGAGCCGATGTTGGCCCGGCCCGAAGATGGCAAATACACTATTACTCAGAGCAATACTAGCCTCTGCACTACACTATTACTCAGAGCAATACTAGCCTCTGCACTGTCCCTTTGACGGCTGCTTCCTTTGGTGTATCCCACCAGGAGGTACACATTATACAACTATTTTGGGTTTACCCAGTTACACATAGTTTCGAACAATATAATTCAGAGTACTGCCATAGTATCCATAGTAGGGGGTAATATAAACTAAATAAATATCTACACGTAGCTACTTATCAAGGAAGATGCTGTCTAGGCTGTAAGAAGAACAGCATTGCCTCAGTATTAGTTCAAAGGTTAGATTAGGTTATTTACCCGCTGCAATATCCACCAATTCATTGTTATGATGAATAAGACATATGTGCTACTCTTTAGTATCATTAATTCTTAAACGTGTCGCCTACACAGCAGACTTTAGTCGAATACAGAGGTGATTAAAATTAGAGACAACAGAAGAAGTGGAGAGGTAAAGATGACGTGATCAGTCCATCACTAAAATTATTTTTTCTTTTGTCCTGACACAAAAATAGTAAACAGAAGCCCCACGAAACAAAATACAGAGAAAATGGAACATGTACATCAGCCTATTTTTTTCTTTAGAAACAAGATACAGCCTGAGGCACAGTTGCAGTTCACACTCTGGCTTGCTACATGCAATCCTACCTACCCTGTCACTGCCATTAGGACAGCTAATTCCTGATCCTGTTCTGATCAGGTACAGATAGGTTCGCCAGGACAGGTGCTGGCCCGGGTCTTCTCCATGTAGTGGCCCGACAGCTGTTGTGATCAACGCAAGAGTAATTTGTTATTTGTTATTTGCTTATGACAGTCCAAATATTGATAGTACACAGTACCCACATGTCAATGAAGAAGACACACGTACAACACCTGGGTACATTTATCTACTGCTGCTTTCAGTATTATATTCGCCTGCATTCGACTGAAGGAACCAGTCGTACAGGCGCACTGTTTATGCAGTGAAGAAACCCAAGTGTTACACACGAGGCTTCATCGTCACATGTGTACAGTCTTGTGTGCAGACAGGATTCTCAGGTGCTTGGAGTGTAAACTTGGAGCCACTGTGTTTCTGAAATATAACAGTTGCTCCTCTCATTGCGGCCAGCTATGTTAGTGTTAGTCCTACAGGTGGTCTACTGTAGCTATGTTAGTCCCACAGCTGGTCTACTGTAGCTATGTTAGTGTTAGTCCAACAGGTGGTCTACTGTAGCTATATTACCGTTGGGTTCAGACAGGTATTCAGTAGGCTGCTGCAGTCCAGCCTGGAGACTGCAGCAGCTTTCTGCAGCCTGGAGACTATAGCAGCTTTCTGCAGCCTGGAGACTATAGCAGCCTTCTGCAGCAACGGACTTTCATTTTTCTTCTTAAATGACGTACCTGAGTGTCGGAGGTGGGAGAATGGGAAGGGAGAGTGATAAAACTGAAGTGGGCAAACGGGTAACAGGCATAAAAATGGGAAATGAATGACTGGAAACAGATTCAAATGCAACAGTTTTATACAAGGGAAGTTTACATAAACAGATCAATGCTGATATTATTACTGGGGTATTTGGGTGGTTAATGGAGGCTTAAAATGTATAGACAAAACGAGGGCCATTAAGGCTGCATGTCACTTGTTTATCACTGGTAAACAATACTTTAATACCTAAGGAACGGAAGTATACTCTTAGTGTATATACACCGAAATACACACACACCTATGAAATACTGAGAGGAATCGACAAGGTGGACAGAGACAGCATGTTCCAGAGATGGGACACAGCAACAAAGGGTCACAATTGAAAGTTGAAGACTCAGTTGAGTCATAGGGATGTTAGGAAGTTGTTCTTCAGTCATAGAGTTGTCAGGGAGTTGAATTGTCTGGAGAGTGATGTAGTGGGTGCAGGATCCATACATAGCTTTACGAAGAGGTATGATAAAACTCATGGAGCAGGGAGAGTGACCTAGTAGCGACTAGTGAAGAGGCGGGGCCAGGAGCTGTGAATCAACCCGTGTAACCACAATTAGGTGAGTAGAATTAGGTGAGTACAGTTAGGTGAGTACAATTAGGTGAGTACAGTTAGGTGAGTACAATTAGGTGAGTACAATTAGTTGAGTACCTCTCAGTGTACACAGTCTGGGCAGCTGTATACTTTAGTGGATATACACGTAAAGGACAGGTCACAATTCAGTGACTGGAACAATACACAGATAACCCGGGAGTAGGAGAGAGGAACTTACGACGACGTTTTGGACCCTTAGGGTGTCCCGTAGCTCGATCGCTAGCTCACACACTGAGGGTCGGGGGTCGATCCCCGGTACGGGTGGAAACATTAGGACGTGTTTCCTTAAGACACCTGCTGTCCATATTCACCTATTAGTAAAATAGGTACCTGGGTGTTAGTCGACTAGTGTGGGTCGCATTCTGGGGACAAACTTGACCTAATTTGCCCAAAATGCTCAGCATAACAAGGGGCTTTCTATAAAGTAGTATGTCATTGATGTCAGCTAGGCCTGTATACCTTGTACATGTAGAAATGAAGATTATTAATTTATTATTTATTAGCCTGAGCGAGAAGGCCTACTGCAGTCTTCTAACTTCCTCCACCCCTCCTCCATATCCCTCACTATTCCCTCTATCCCTCCCATCCGTCCCTCACTCTCCATCCACCACCTCTCCCAGACTACTCTCCCATGGCAGGATAATCACCAATAATTTGGGATCTCTCTCACCCCACAATTCCCACACCCCCAGCAACAGTAATCAAGGTTCTCAATTTCAATTCATTTGGAACTCCAGCCATTCCCAGCCATTCCCAGGTGAGGGGAGATTACGGGGAAGAGGGGTGGAAAGAGGGGACGGGGGAAAAGGGGAACGTGGACGGGAGAGGGAAGGCTAACAGCTGAGATCCCCCCGTTGCATCTGTTACCACTTCCGGCCGTGGGAAATACGGGTTAACGGTGGGAACTAAAGACGAACCGTGGGAACTATATTATTATTAATCAAGGGAAGCATTAAATCCGTAGGGAGGTCATCCAGCGCCTACGGAATTGGAGGCAATCAGGGTTGATCCTGGGAAAGTGAGAAC
This sequence comes from Cherax destructor, assembly GCA_009830355.1. NCBI lineage: Eukaryota > Metazoa > Arthropoda > Malacostraca > Decapoda > Parastacidae > Cherax > Cherax destructor. Next base: position 294,567 of record WNWK01000098.1, on the reverse strand, counting down.
AGGTGATGTTTCTAGGATCAAGAGCCCCCTTACCGGCATCAAGAAATATTTCTTGAGAGGTTCGATATCTAAAAAAATAAAAACCAACCACGGACACTAAAAACGAACCACGGCCACTAAAAACGAACCACGGCCACTAAAAACGAACCACGGACACTAAAAACGAACCACGGACACTAAAAACGAACCACAGACACTAAAAACGAACCACGGACACTAAAAACGATCCACGGACACTAAAAACGAACCACGGCCACTAAAAACGAACCACGGCCACTAAAAACGAACCACGGACACTAAAAACGAACCACGGCTACTAAAAACGAACCACGGACACTAAAAACGAACCACGGACACTAAAAACGAACCACGGACACTAAAAACGAACCATGGCCACTAAAAACGAGCCACGGACACTAAAAACGAACCACGGTCACTAAAAACGAACCATGGACAATAAAAACGAACCACGGACACTAAAAAAATCCACTGGATTTTGTAGTTAAAGATGAGACTAATTTTTTTTAAACAAGACCTGAACCAATATTTCTTTTAATGTTATGCCAATATAATTATGTGGGATGAGCCAGGTTGTGAGAGCCACGTAGACCTGCCAGACCTAACTGGCTGGTCTGCCAGACCCAACACGCTGGCTCTACCTGAGTAAAAGTCTGAAAATTGGTCTCTGGTGTAGTAGCCAATAATTCTTTATTTTTCAATTTCAGGTCTTTAAAAAAAATCATGAACCAAATTTGTGCTTCGAAAACAATGCCTAATATATATATATATATATATATATATATATATATATATATATATAAGGAGGTTTTGTGTGCGAGGGCTTAGACTTCCAGCAAGCATGTGTGAGCGTATTTGATAGGAGTGAATGGAGACAAATGGTTTTTAATACTTGACGTGCTGTTGGAGTGTGAGCAAAGTAACATTTATGAAGGGATTCAGGGAAACCGGCAGGCCGGACTTGAGTCCTGGAGATGGGAAGTACAGTGTCTGCACTCTGAAGGAGGGGTGTTAATGTTGCAGTTTTATAACTGTAGTGTAAAGCACCCCTCTGGCAAGACAGTGATGGAGTGAATGATGATGAAAGTTTTTCTTTTTCGGGCCACCCTGCCTTGGTGGGAATCGGCCGATGTGCTAATAATATATATATATATATATATATATATATATATATATATATATATATATATATATATATATATATATATTAAATTCATATTTAGATAAACATTAATCAGTAATGGTGCGGATGTACGATAGTTTCAGTTGCGTCACTTCCGCTTATTGATCTGCCAAATATTTCTTGACAGTTTTCCCAGACCTCGGCGGGATCAATCGATACATTTGGCTGTCCCACGGCCATCAAGCTGTTTATCCTATTTTATCCAAGCATTTAATGCCACATTTACCCTCCTGTCTGTTAATCCGGCTGACAGTCATTCTCAGAGGTTATGTAAGCGCCGGTAATTCCCACTCTGCTGTTTCGATTGCCATTTGGTCTAAATCGGTCTCCCTTTGGTCTTAATCGGTCTCCCTTTGGTCTTAATCGGTCTACTTTTAGTCTGATTCGGTCTCCCTATGGTCTTGATCGGGCTTCCATTGGGCTTAATTTGTCTCTCTTGGCCATTAATCGGTCTCGTTTAATTGGTCTCCCAAACTCTTAATCGGTCACTCTGTGATCTGATCGGCCTCTCATCGGTTTTAGTTTTCGTTTTGGGTTTAATCGGTCTCCCGTGGCCGCAGTTGGTCTCCCTTTGGACTTTATTGGTCCATAGATTATTTAAAACACTTGGTTATCTGGCACCCTTGATTATCTGGCACCTTTGATTATTTAACACCCTTGATTATGTGGTATCCTTGTTTATGTGGTATCCTTGTTTATGAGGTATCCCTGATTATCTGGCATCCTTGATTATCTGACACCCTTGCTTTTATTTAAACATCTTAAAAAAACAAAGATTGAATCTTTCTATAAATTTATCTGTCTTGAAATGTTTGACATTTTGTCTCAGTCTGATCTTGTAATGACGGATACTGGAACAGTTCTGAGAGATAAACGAGCGATCAAGCTGTTAATAACTTGTTTCTAGGGTAGGTGATTGGGTGATTGGGATGCTAGGCGATTGGGAGGCAAGGTGAGCAATGAGAGGTGTAATGTATTTAGGTTAGGGTTTATTTGTATCTGAAATAGTTTAATAACTTCTTTATTATGCACCTCCCCCCTCCCATAACCATTCCGTGGGGGGTAGTCCAAAGATTACAAAGGTACGGGGATTGGGGCCGCAAAGTTAGGATGACTGAACAAGTTTCAGCGATGGAATAGAAATGTTAATTCCTGTTACGGGGATGAGTGGGAAACGTGTGCAGCAGTATAGTAGGTATTTTTATTTCTGAAACGTTTCGCCCAAATAGGCTTCTTTAGTCGAGTACGGAGGTTAGTAAACATGGAGAGACCAGCAGCAGCAGTGGAGAGGTAAAGATGAGGTGGTCAGTCCATCACCCTTGTCTAGTAGTAGTATTGAGGTGGTCAGTCCCTCAGCCTTGTCTAGTAGTAGTATTGAGGTGGTCAGTCCCTCAGCCTTGTAGCAGTAGCTATGAGGTGGTCAGTCCCTCAGTCTTATAGCAGTAGTTATGAGGTGGTCAGTCCCTCAGTCTTATAGCAGTAGTTATGAGGTGGTCAGTCCCTCAGCCTTGTAGTAGTAGTTATGAGGTGGTCAGTCCCTCAGCCTTGTAGCAGTAGTTATGAGGTGGTCAGTCCCTCAGCCTTGTAGCAGTAGTTATGAGGTGGTCAGTCCCTCAGCCTTGTAGCAGTAGTTATGAGGTGGTCAGTCCCTCAGTCTTGTAGTAGTAGTTATGAAGGACTTCCCGTTAATGTTGGTATATGACTACAGAAATCCTCTTCTCCCACAGATAATCAATATAAGTACACATGTATTGTGTGATATATGCGTGACATATCTGATATATTTGTGATACATGTCCAGTTAAGTGATAAGACTACACCTGTACATACAGTACAACAACGTCGCACGCAGTGACGGCAACAACAACAAGATTGATTTTTTTTTTATCAGCCATGAGGAAAAGTCGTGTGGGAACCCGGCGACGCTCTATCTATTAGCATAGTTGGTAACGAGCAAACAGCTTTGGTTATGAAGCTGCAGTTCTTCATACGTGGCCGTGAGAACGTGTGTCAGCAGTGCTCCCAGGCAGCGCTGACACACGCCCGCCACACGCCTCCGCACACCAACAACCAAACTCTCGTACTGCATCTATCCCTCTCTTATTTCACCCTATCTCTCTCTCTCTCTCCCCAACATTTATTACTAATCACGTGTTTGTTCGCAGTTTTAATTGATATATACGTAATGTAGGCTCTTCGGAAAAAGGGTCATCGATTTAGCGTTTTAATTGCTGTGGAGACAGATAGTTTTGTACAGGTTTAACTAACAGGTGTTTTTACCTGGATATTTCTAATGGATTGCAGATTTATTATGTAGTTACAATGTTACATTTATCATTATTGTAGACACAATGGTGAGGATAGAAGGGTTAATCTAGGATAATACAGCAAATCCGCATAGAAAGATTGATTTCTATTGTGGTCCATTTGTATTGTTTTTTTTTTTTTTTTTTTTGAGGGACATATGTCGTGTTTATGTTCAACAAATAGACACTACGAACATATAAGTTCTAAAATTACAAGTTGTAGCAATTGCCGGTGGAGACATAATGTGCAGAGCAAAACTGTGTTCACTTCTTGTACACTGTTGATATTGCAGCATGACATTTCATATTTTCTGACCTATTTCATCCATATGTGGCCTGGTAAGAGGCAGTTGTGAATGTTGTCTAGCGTTCGTAATGCCTTATTTTTATTTTCAATTTACGGAGAATGATCTAAAACTTACGTATTGAGTGGGTTGGTTAGGGCGGTGGTTGGCGGACGTAGGATGATGAGCCACACGCGTGAGACGGCAGCCCAACACGCGTTCCCACACGCGCCACCTGCACGCGCCTCCCTCCCGACGCGTGCCGCTGGCTTCCTCTCAGTTTACTAACATCCTCAACATCCATTTCTTCAGCATTCAACACAATGAAGAAATTCCATAATAACTATCTTCATCTTCAGAGAAAAGGTTGAGGACGCTTAGAAGTTACGTCAAGAAATTAATGTTGTGTGAACCTGCTCCTGGTTGTTCTTCCGGGGAGAGGATTCGGACACCCTGTTGACTAGGGTTGGGGGTATATAGCCAGGGAGATTCCAGCGGCCAGTCATAGTCGGAACTGACGGCAGAACGGAGACACTACCATGGCACTCAACAACACGCATAGCTGCTCGCACTTCGCCAGGAAACTGTTGAAGGTATGTATAATATACTCTCCTCTCTCTCTCTCTCTCTCTCTCTCTCTCTCTCTCTCTCTCTCTCTCTCTCTCTCTCTCTCTCTCTCTCTCTCTCTCTCTCTCTCTCTCTCTCTCTCTCCACTGCCTGAAGCTTGAATTATTTCATGTTGTATTGTTACAAACGTCATTGGCATCTGACGTATTATAAATTCATCTCCCCGCAGGTCTTCCGTAGGCTACTGGTGCCCAGACGTGACGCCAGCGCTGCTAAAACCTCTTTCCAAGACTACGGGCGCCCCTACGAGCACGCCCTTTGCTCTACCTACGAGGAGGCCCAGAATGCCCACAACGAGCGTATGGAACGATATGCAGAGATGATGTGTGGGGAGGAGCACATCCTGAGTCACTACGAGGCAACGAGGGACCCTTCCTGAGTCACTACGAGGCAACGAGGGACCCTTCCTGAGTCACTACCAGACAATGGGGACCCTTCCTGAGTCATTACCAGACAATGAGGGACCCTTCCTGAGTCACTACCAGACCACGAAGGACCCTTCCTGAGTCACTACCAATGAGGGACCCTTCGTTATTCACTACCAGACAACGAGAGACCCTGAGTCATTACCAATGAGGGACGTTTACTGAGTCACTGCCAGAGAACGAGGGACCCTCCTGAGTCACTCAGACCTACACCGTGACCCCCGTCAAGAATGCCAACAATTCTCCCTGGACCAGCAATGGGCCACTACAAGTCACCACGGATCCGTTCCCGAGAATGCAGAGTCCCCATTGGCTCCGTCTTTCACAACAAATCATCACATTGGCCTCCTGTTGACTTCATACCATCCTGCAGTCATCCCTAGGTCACGGCATGTTCGTTCTGTCACTATAATTCATGCGAATATTAGTGACGACTTAGTTGTCTCAAAGTGATGATTCCTGTTGAAGGTAGAAGGCCGAACACCACGTACTGTTGAACCCTCTACAAGTTATTCGTCTAAGAGCAACCGTCTCGATGCAGTCGCATTGCTGCTCGTATGTAGTGCCTACCAGGTCCGTTACTTCTCAAGGATTTATGTGTACATGGCCCTTGTGTAGCTACGTGCACTCAGACTCTGTAGTCCACAAGTCTCAAGACAAGAAACTGCACCATCATATTATAAGTCAAAAGATTTGGCTATTCAGAATGTATTTATTAAAAGAAAAGATTAAGTCAAAATCAGTGCTAGTTACTGTGATTAAGTCAATATGACAAGATTAAACTCAGATTTCTGGAGTTTTCAGCTGTTAAAATATCCATCACCACTGAATGGGATAGTGACATGTTCACCTCGGCAACTCTCATCACCCACATCATCTTGGTACTGGCGGAAGCCAGTACCTCTGATGCTCCACTTCCTGACCTTTCACCTGACCTCAGTCGCCGAGTGTTCTGTTCAAGATGCATTATTCTCATTTTTGTTTACGTATTTGATGAAGCCCTCGCCCCCTCTCTGTCCCAGCCAGTGAAAAATTGTACCAGCGAAAGCTTCCCTGCACATAGTGTCTTCTTGTCACTGAGCCAAAAAGAAATATGAAAGCAAAATATTGGAAACTATTACTAAATTATTAATTATTTACAGCAAAACAATATAAGAACGTTGAAATTATTATCCCGCTAGCAACAAAAATTGTACCTCATTACCTTAACCAGCCGGGTAACTGTGTTATCCTTGGTCTCAAACATTTGATGTTTATATGAAGTACTTTGAGGAGACTGTAATCAATCATAAGTTAGTTTAAAATGTTGTCACTAGAATAACTGAACCTGAAAGATATGTTAGACATGTACAAGACGAGTTAGCAATGTTGAGCATGTCATCACAGTTAACCAGAGTCGTCCCTAAGGGTGGGTGAGGAGCCAGGGTAATGTACCAAACACCCTTCCCCTTTGCTTCAATAAAAAATATATACACTTATTTTCTGATTGTGTATACACCCAGAGGTGTGTTTCTCTGTGTATACTTGAGAGTTTAATTCTTATCTCAGTAATTATTCTTACTTCTATAAGGTCAATCTACACTAACATTTATATTGTTTGTGTTCATAAATGACAACATTTTCATTATATTCATTGATAAATTTGGATTTTCTTTGGGGAAGAGGATTGTGAACACTATCAATCATATTATGTATTCATGGAAATAAAGGAATATTGATATTTTTTTTCATTTTCATTGCCATGTTTTTATAAATATATATAATCAACATATCTAATTTAATTTAATTTTGCAGTTTACTAGATATGCAGTTAACACTACTCTTAATTCTTAAGGAAAAAATACCGTAACAGTTATTACAAAAATTTGCTTAACTCCTGTATAAACGACAACAATGATAACGTATGATGACTTGAATGTTATCAGAAGATAACTGTTCTGGTAGAGGTCACCTCACCGTATAAGGTCACACTAACTGTACTTGCCTATATTTGGTTGCAGGAGTCGATTCACAGCTCCTGGCCCCGCCTCTTCACTGGTCGCTACTAGGTCCACTCTCCCCCTGCTCCATGAGCTTTATCATACCTCTTCTTAAAGCTATGTATGGATCCAGCCTCCCCTACACCACTCTCCACACTGTTCCACTTTCTGACAACTCTATGACTGAAGAAATACTTCCTAACATCCCTGTGGCTCATGTGAGTCATTCAAGTCCCGAGCACACCTTGGCTTGGTTAATTAGGTTTAAAGCCTATCGACTACACGAGGGTCACTAAGGCTTCTTGTCGTCTGTTCACCACGAGTCAAGAACATTTTTTTATATAGGTAAACATATGTGCAATAATTTGGTATCATTACTGTCGAAACGTTTCGCCCACTTTGCAGGCTTCTTCAGTCAAGTATAAATGAGACAAGTAATGATGCTTTGATCAGTTCATCAACCCTAAAGAAATAGCTTTGAGGTGGTCAGTCCCTCAGCCTGGAGAAGAATATATTGTAACCAATAAAGCACCGTAGAACCGTGTATTTCCTATGGGTTGGTTCGTTAATGGGGGTTTAAAGTCTATCGACTACAAGATGGTCGTTAAAACTGCACTAACCTTTACGCCATCACCTAAGAATACTTTAATCCCTAAAACAGTGATAAAAGAAAGCTCTCAACATATATACATTGAGAGGAAATATACCTCTCGGTGTATATATATTCTGCGTGTATATCCTGTTCGTCGGCAACACACCCCATAACATCAAAACGAAGCAATTTGGGAAATTATGCCATATTATAAAATCTCAATAAATGTCCACGTTATTTACGATAGAATGATTTAAAAGGCAATTATATAAAGTATATGCAAATTACGAATGTGCAAACAACACTATTTACATAGCTCATTATTCCTTTGCCTGACAGCTCACTCATGTAGCAAGATTTTTGTGGGTAAGGTTCGTCAGGAAGCAAAACGTATGCTTTCTGACGCTGACCTCTGTCACATGACCCACCCCTGGAGCTTTTGGTCATTTGACCGAGGCCTTCCACTGGCTTCCCGGTCATCCGTTCTTAAAATTAATAACACAATTTGATGTTCGGCAAATTGCTAGCTGGTGTCTTAATTGGGTTTAAAGCCTATCGACTGAACGAGGGTAATTAAGCAAGTAGGGATTACCTCACCATCAGTCAAGAATATTTTAATATCTGGTGGCTAAAGCTCTCGCTTCACACGGCGAGGGTCTGGGTTCGATTCCCAGCCAGTGTAGAAACATTGGGCGTGTTTCTTTACACCTGTTGTCTATGTTCACCCATCAGTAAATGGGTACCTGGGAGTTAGCCGACTGGTGTGGGTCGCATCCTGGGACACTGACCTAATTTGCCCGAAATGTTCATCATAACAAGCGGCTTTCTATATACTAGTAGTATGTCATTAATGTCAGCTAGTCCTGTATACCATGTACATGTATGTACGTACTTGTAGAAATAGAGATATTATTATTATTATTATTATTATTAAACTCCCAGCATATACACACTGAGAGACATACATCTAACTATATACAAATCCCAGAGGAACATAAAATATACTGAAATAAATAGAAAGTCCATAATATTGATATTGAGAGGAGGAATAATCATTTGACGTATATGAAAACTGAAATAGTCTGAGACGACGCTAGTAGCCGTTCATAGAGAATGAGTTGAAGATAGAAAACGTACTAGCCTCAGTTTGTGGAATAACGTCGGTAACTAAAGCATTCTTAAGTCATTGATGATTGTGTCGGTTATAATTTTTCGATGCAAGTGACGCATCTGTCTGGGGAGGAAGTGGGGGGGATGATAGAGACAGAGTGTGCTAATGGTAATAAATATTCTTCCCAGATGCATATGTTTTTTTTTTCTATTTTTAGTCAATAACTAGTTTTTATTGTATTGTACTCTCCAATGATCGCAAAATTTTACACACATACTGAAATTTTTTTTTATTTTAAAAACGATTTCTTTAATTTTTGAGCCTCTTATGATATTTTAAGACCTCCAGACTGTAATCCTGGCATAGGCTTCCTCATATTGTAGTCCTGACATAAGCCTCCTCATATTGTAGCCCAGGCATAAGCCTCCTCATATTGTAGTCCAGGCATAAACTCCTCATATTGTAGTCCTGGCATAAACTCCTCATATTGTAGTCCAGGCATAAACTCCTCATATTGTAGTCCTGGCATAAACTCCTCATACTGTAGTCCTGACATAAGCCTCCTCATATTATAGTCCTGATATATGTTTTACAATGTAGTCTTGGCTGCACCACTGCCCGATACAATACAGCTAAAAAAATATAGTTTCTTTCTATTCCTAACATAAATAGCTCCAGCCTCTCATATAAAAACTTCAGAAAGAGAGAATTTTTTTTTTTTGAGGATCTTCAAATGGCTTAACAAACAATTAATAATGTGACGCAGTAACTGGAAATAAAGATTCTTAATCTCATTAAATTTATTGAATGGTTCTGAGGCCTCACTGATGTGGCCATACACAGGAGAGTGTTCAGAAGATTGGCTGCTATTGTAGAATTGGTATGCACATTGTCTAGCTCGTTTTATTAAATAATAGCTTAAGGTGGAAGACTAGACTTTTTTTTGGATAGTGAACCCAGAATAACCCAAGGAAGCCCAGCAGTGTGGCTTATTTCCATTTAAGTATGTAAGTAAGTGTTAGTCCACTGGTGTGGGTCGCATTCTGGGGCAAAACTGACCTAATTTGCCCTTGCTTTCTATATAATATTATGTCATTGATGTCAGCTAGGCTTGTATACCTTGTACATGTACTTGTAGTAAATAAAGATATTATTATTATTATTATTATTATTATTATTATTATTATTATTATTATTATTATCCTTGTAACAATTTAAAAAAAATCCTTGTAACAATTTATTTTGTAACATCTGTATAAAACCTGAATGAAGCATGACGCGTTTTACAATAGCTGAGTTACCCAATCTATTACTCAACTGACGCTGGTACGTTCTCTGTGTAGGGCTCGTTTTCTCTGAGCGCTGAGAGGAACGCAGACTATCCCTTATAGCAAATAGCGCACCGACTTTCTTAGTATGGATCGTAATTCAGGGCTGAATAAGAACAGTATGGGCATGAGATGTGACACATGTGAGATGTGACATCATTAGATGTAAATAATTAACTGTGACACATATTACATGCGACACGTATATTACTTTCTTAATGTAGATACCTTTAATAATATCAATGATAATAATAATAATAATAATAATAATAATATTATTATTATTATTTATTATTATTATTATTATTATTATTATTATTATTATTATTATTATTATTATTATTATTATTATTATTATTATTATTATTATTATTATTATTATTATTATTATTATTATTATTATCATCATTGATATTATTAAAGGTATCTACATTAAGAAAGTAATATACGTGTCGCATGTAATATGTGTCACAGTTAATTATTTACATCTAATGATGTCACATCTCACATGTGTCACATCTCATGCCCATACTGTTCTTATTCAGCCCTGAATTACGATCCATACTAAGAAAGTCGGTGCGCCATTTGCTATAAGGGATAGTCTGCGTTCTTCTCAGCGCTCAGAGAAAACGAGCCCAACACAGAGAACGTACCAGCGTCAGTTGAGTAATAGATTGGGTAACTCGGCTATTGTAAAGCGCGTCATGCTTCATTCAGGTTTTATACAGATGTTACAAAATAAATTGTTACAAGGATTTTTTTTAAATTGTTACAAGGATAATAATAATAATAATTAAATAATAATAATAATAATAATATTATTATTATTATTATTATTATTATTATTATTATTATTATTATTATTATTATTATTTTGTACACAAATAACCCGCATATAGGAGACTGAAACTTATGACGACATTTCGGTCTGAGTCGGACCGAAACGTCGTCAAAAGTTTCATTGTCCTGTGTGTGGGTTATTTGTGTGTTGTTCCAGTCACGATATTGTGCCTTTTTATTTTTTTATTATTTGTGTGTATTCACCTATATGTGGTTGCACGGGTCGAACCACAGCTCTTGGCCCTCCGCCTCTCCTCTGGCAGCTACTTTATTCACTCTCTATTGGTTGTGTGAGCCCTGTTATACCTATTCTTAAAACTGCGAGAGCCCAGCCTGTGCCACTTCACTGTCTAGGCCGTCCCACTTGTTAAGGCTAAAAAAGTATTTCCTGACATCCATGTGACTCGTCTGTATTTTTAACTTCCAGTTGTGCCCTTGTGTACCTGAGACTCACCATTCCAATACCCTCCCTCTGTGTACTCACCTAGTTGTGGTTGCAGGTGTCGATTCATAGCTCCTGGCCCCACCTCTTCACTGGTCGCTACTGGGTCACTCTCCCTGCGCCATGAGCTTTATCATACCTCTTCTTAAAGCTATGTATGGAACCTGCCTCCACTACATCGCTTTCCAAAATATTCCACTTCCCGACCACTCTGTGACTGAAGAAATACTTCCTAACATCCCTGTGATTCATTTGAGTCTTCAACTTCCAACTGTGTCCCCTTGTTGCTGTGTCCCATCTCTGGAACATTCTGTCTTTGTCCACCTTGTCAATTCCTCTCAGTATCTTATATGTCGTTATCATGTCCCCCCTATCTCTCCTGTCCTCCAGTGTCGTCAGGTCGATTTCCCTTAACCTCTCCTCGTAGGACATACCCCTTAGCTCAGGGACTAGTCTTGTTGCAAACCATTGCACTTTCTCTAGCTTCTTTACGTGCTTGGCTAGGCGTGGGTTTCAAACTGGTGCTGCATACTCCAGTATGAGCCTAACGTACACAGTGTACGTACACAGTGTGTGTGTGTGTGTGTGTGTGTGTGTGTGTGTGTGTGTGTGCGTGTGTGAGCATCTCCACCTGCCAGCTTGATGCGACGTCTGTCACTCCGGGATGGGACGCGAAATTGTTGTGTTTCTTCCGCAGAGAGAGAGAGAGAGAGAGAGAGAGAGAGAGAGAGAGAGAGAGAGAGAGAGAGAGAGAGAGAGAGAGAGAGAGAGAGAGAGAGAGAGAGAGAGAAGCCTCTCCATCACTCACTATGACAAGCTCATCACAATTTCCTGGGATAACCAAGATGACATCAGATGTGTGCTTGTGAGAGGTGGGAGAGGACGGAAGGGAGAGGTGGAAGGGATGCTGGTGGGAGAGGATGAATGGGAGCGGTACTAGGGATGCTGGCAGGATAGAATGATGGGAAAAGATGGAAGGGAGACATATTCCGCCACTGTGAGCAGCTTCAGTAAGACAACACGCTACTGTGGCGGGAGGGAACAATGACCTGCGTCAGCAGTGATGCTGTGAGTGTAGTGATGGAGTCTAGGTGGAGATGGGCAAGGCAGGCCATCTAGCTGTGATGGAGGAACTACCACCACCATGTGTGCGCTCCATCAAGGAGTACCTAACTTAGGTTAATAAGTAGAGGTATTACAACCAGAGGCATTAGTGTAGTGCTAATGAAGCATCAGAAGAGGACTTAAGAGGCATCAAAGGAATCCTTAATGGGAAGAGAAAGCTACATAAGGAAGCCGGAAATCCTTCAGTTTATCTGAAGACCATCTTCTCAGAAAGGATAACTACAATCTAGTTACCCGTAATATGTCTAGATAGTTATAGTTATGATAGTATGACAGGGCTCTCACCCCTCTGCCCCATCGACTACACTGCCATATTGTATTTAAAGTTTTGTTAAATTAGGATAGTTTACGTTACATTAACCTATAAAAAAGTATAATTACAGATAGATAGAGCGTAAACAGGAAGATTATATATATCTATCTGTAATTATACTTTTTTATAGGTTAATGTAACGTAAACCATCCTAATTTAACAAAACTTTAAATACAATAAGGCAGTGTAGTCGATGGGGCAGGAGGGTGGGGGTGAGAGCCCTCTGTCATACTATCATAACTATAACTATCTAGACATATTACGGGTAACTAGATTGTAGTTATCCTTTCTGAGAAGATGGTCTTCAGATAAACTGAAGGATTTCCGGCTTCCTTATGTAGCTTTCTCTTCCCATTAAGGATTCCTTTGATGCCTCTTAAGTCCTCTTCTGATGCTTCATTAAGCACTACACTAATGCCTCTGGTTGTAATACCTCTCTACTTATTAACCTAAGTTAGGGTACTCCTTGATGGAGCGCTACACATGTGTGGTGGTAGTTCCTCCATCACAGCTAGATGGCCTGCCTTGCCCATCTCCACCTAGACTCCATCACTACACTCACAGCATCACTGCTGACGCAGGTCATTGTTCCCTCCCGCCACAGTAGCGTGTTGTCTTATATATATATATATATATATATATATATATATATATATATATATATATAATCTTTCTGTTTACGCTCTATCTGAAAAATGCGAAGAATTGTTAAAACGTTTTCGTTCTCAAGGAACCATCTTCAAGGAAAGTAACTGCGTCATTAAAGACGCTCATTCAAGCAAGGTGGCACTCTCAAGCGGAGGAAATGTGTACTCTGGGGCGTGTTGAGTACAGAGATATACGAGGACGAGTTGCACATTCACATTGCTGGCCCCCCAGGAAGGGCACATAGGAGGTCCCCCAGCATGGAAACAGTAGAGGTCCCCCAGCAAGGACACGGTTCAGGTCCCCAGCATGGACACACTGGAGGTCCCCATCAAGGGCACAGAGGAGGTCCCCCAGCAAGGGCACAGAGGAGGTCCCCCAGCAAGGACACAGTGGAGGTCCCCCAGGAAGGACTCAGTGGAGGTCCCCAGCAAGGACACAGTGGAGGTCCCCCGCAAGGACACAGTGAAGGTCCCCAGCGAGGACCCCATCCCCAGTATAGGTCTCAGGGAACGCTAGACAGGTCGGTTACGCTCCGGAAACTCACTTAAACTGAATTAGAAACGAATACCACTTTCTCGCGAGAGAGAGAATCGAACCTGGAATTATTGGGTTACCGGAGCGCTACAATAACAGTGCCGCCAGCAGTACATTCCTTTACATTAAATTAATAAATTCGCTATGTAATTACGTTAAGTGGGGTGGCGAGGCAAGGAAGGGGAAAGTGCGGCAGTGTTTCACACCGTGTGAAACATGGTAGTGTTTCAGACGTGTGGGAATGGATAAGGGATTTGTGTAACACATTCCTTGAAAAATGCCGCACTTGTGAGCATGTGTTGAGTCCGGGAAGCTGGGATGTTGTACCACTTGAGTACAGGAAGCTGGGATGTTGTGTCCTCGAGACCAGGAAGCTGGGATGTTGTGTCCTCGAGACCAGCACTGGGATGTTGTGCTGTTGAGTGGAGGAAGGTAGGGCGACCTTGACTTCGGGAACATAGTGTACGCTTGAGAGCAGGTTAGGTAAAGAACACTTGTATATGTTAAGTGAATAACTGGATGTAGTTAATACAAGACTCTTTCGTGTATCACGCGCCATAACCCTCAATAAGCGCTCGAACGCCATTAAGGGGATAAAACAATTCGCAAAATACTGACACTATTACACGGATTTGCATACACACAAAGGAGAGAGAGAGAGAGAGAGAGAGAGAGAGAAAGTGGCTTTGCACATGGAGGCGGAACATTATTAAGCACTAACACTTCTCCATTCTCCCCGTGTCAAAATTTCCGAGTGGAAACAAATTTACAGTACGTATATATACGTCGAACGAGCCGAGGCTGATTGATCCCATTTAGAAGTATTTCCCCCGTCGGAATAACACTTGTGGCGTTTCGAGCACAGGAACGTGCTCAAATAAGCTCCATTATGCGCAGATGCAGGTCGAGGCTCAATGTGGGTGTGTGGAAAGGATGGGGGAGGTTTTCCAGGTGTCGAACCGCATTGATTTCCACGACGGAAGATTGAATGACGTTATTTCTTGCAAAATTGGTGGAAATATTGCCATTTGGGGGCGTCGTTATTTTGGAAGCTGTTACCGCAAGACTTCCCTTCCCCCCTCCTTTTATTTTACCGCAGAATGCTTCACTGCAGCGGCGTATTTTGTTTTTATTGACCTAACCTTGGCGAGTGAGCGCTGCGCTAGAGATGTGAGCCCGTCCTTAACGTCAGGGCCAGGTCTCAGAGGCGACAACTACTTCCTGGCCGCGCTCTCTTGCACTGAGTCTGGAAGCTGGCTATTCTTCCAGACCTGCAGTCTGCGGTCAGCCCTACAACACAAGTGCGGGATGCGCAAGATTGTTGCGTCATGCATGTAGGTGGTGTACGTGCCTCGGCCATACGGTGCCTCGGTCGTACGGTGCCTCGGTCGTACGGAGCCTCGGTCGTATGGTGCCTCGGTCGTACGGTGCTTCGGTCGTACGGTGCCTCGGTCGTACGGTGCCTCGGTCGTACGGAGCCTCGGTCGTACGGTGCCTCGGTCGTACGGTTCCTCGGTCGGTATTATCGTTGATAATGACGCAAGCAGTAACCGGAGACTATTTTAAACTATGTTTCGTCTTGACAGAAGGCTTTTCCAAGTCATCCGCCTTGATAAAAGCGCTTTCAAGTCTCTGCGTAAGCCTTTATCACCTAGAATTTGTCGGTATTCTCATACCCTTTAAATTAAATGGTCGGTATTGTAGACAACGCCCCATGTACCTATGTGGAGAGTGACGCAGGATCTTCCCATGATTCTCTAAAGACTTTATAGTAAAATGATCGGCAGTGGCGGGGGACTGTCCTCTGCAGAGTTACACAGCAGGGAGGACATCATGGGTAATACTAGACCCTGCGAATGTCCTCCTGTACTCTGCATGTATTGTTCTCCCGGCGTCACTTTGCTTGGCCAGACTACTTTAGGTGTACCATATTTGATTAATGATTACGGTACGTGCGCCTGGCTACCCTGCTTCTCCCTGGCCAGTACTTGTTTATGGTACGACCATCAGTGAGACAGCACCGTAGATGGGGACAACGATGACCAATCAATGTGAGAGCCTCGCTTGTCCCTCTCAATGGTGGTCATTCATCAAGGAATACAAGTTTTCCAGGATCTTTAATCCAGGAAAACTAGTGTTCTCTTCCTGAGAATGCTAAGAGACGAGAAGAGAGACGGACTGTCATATTAGAGAAGACAGAAGCCAGAGACAAGAGAAAAGACTAGATATACAGAAGAAAACGGCAGAGGAAAGGACAGAGGTAAAGTTCTAGGGAGAGAAATGGAGAGAAAAATCACATCATCGTCAAGAGAGAGAACCATTGAGGATTAGGTCAGCTGGCCTGCCTGTCTGACAGTTTACGTCAGCCTGCCTGCCTGTCTGACAGTTTACGTCAGCCTGCCAGCCTGTCTGACAGTTTACGTCAGCCTGCCAGCCTGCCTGACAGTTTAGATTTAGGTCAGCCTGCCAACCTGCCTGACAGTTTAGGGTGCCGCGGCAAACACAACTGTCAACACAAAACAAATTCACATACCAGGGTGAACCCCGGTATGTCTGAAAGTGAACCCCGGTATGTCTGAAAGTGAACCCCGGTATGTCTGAGAGTAAACCCTGGTATGTGAATGTATTGTGTGAGGAAGCGTCGAACTGGTGGTGATCCAGGTATTATTCTGTCAACGTCAGTAAGTATTAATCATTCTGAGTGGGATGATATCATGCCTTGGAACACCCACCTGCATGTAACATTTAACTGATGGTAGTGGTGGTGGTGGTGGTGGGGGTGGTGGTGGTGGTGGTGGTGGTGGTGAGGGTGGTGGTGGTGATAGTAGCTGTGAAAACCAGCAGAGCGATAAGTACACTGAGAGAAAACTCAATAAGTGTAAAGGGACCACGACTCTTCAGCACCCTCCCTTTATACATGAAGGGAATTACCAAGAAATCCATGACAAATTCCTTATTTCAGTTCCCTATCAGCCAGGCTGTGATGCATACTTGAGGCTTCCGGCGGCGGACACTAATAGCTTGATAGATTTGACCAGTAACCAGGAGGACTGGTCTGGGACAGGGCTGCGGGGGCGGTGACCCCGAAGTGCTCAGGTCAATGGTAGTGCCGTGTGGTGAATCCTCCGGGGTGATAGCTCCATTGTAGGTGATAAATCCTCACTGTGGGCTCATGTGGTATAACTCACTGTGGTGATAAACTCCACTGTGGGTGATAAATCCTCACTGTGGGTGAGTAAACTCCACTGTGGGTGATAAATCTCACTGTGGGTGATAAATTCCTTATCTCCACTGTGGGTGATAAATCCTCACTGTGGGTGATAAAGCTCCACTGTGGGTGATAAATCCTCACTGTGGTGATAACCAGGGGATAAGCTCACTGTGGGAAAACTCGTGGGTGATAACTACTGGTAAAAGCTCACTGTGGTGATAATTGGATAAAGCTCCACTGTGGGTGATAAATCCTCACTGTGGGTGATAAATCTCACTGTGGGTGATAACCTCACTGTGGGTGATAAGCTCCACTGTGGGTGATAAATCCTCACTGTGGGTGATAAACCTCACTGTGGGTGATAAATCCTCACTGTGGGTGATAAATCCTCACTGTGGGTGATAAAGCTCCACTGTGGGTGATAATCCTCACTGTGGGTGATAAAGCTCCACTGTGGGTGATAAATCCTCAACTGTGGGTGATAAATCCTCACTGTGGGTGATAAATCCTCACTGTGGGTGATAAATCCTCACTGTGGGTGATAAATCCTCACTGTGGGTGATAAATCCTCACTGTGGGTGATAAAGCTCCACTGTGGGTGATAAATCCTCACTGTGGGTGATAAAGCCCCTGTGGGTGATAAATCCTCACTGTGGGTGATAAATCCTCACTGTGGGTGATAAAGCTCCACTGTGGGTGATAAATCCTCACTGTGGGTGATAAAGCTCCACTGTGGGTGATAAATCCTCACTGTGGGTGATAAATCCTCACTGTGGGTGATAAAGCTCCACTGTGGGTGATAAATCCTCACTGTGGGTGATAAAGCTCCACTGTGGGTGATAAATCCTCACTGTGGGTGATAAATTCTCACTGTGGGTGATAAAGCTCCACTGTGGGTGATAAATCCTCACTGTGGGTGATAAATCCTCACTGTGGGTGATAAAGCTCCACTGTGGGTGATAAATCCTCACTGTGGTGATAAAGCTCCATTGTAGGTGATAAAACCTCACTGTGGGTGATAAATCCTCACTGTGGGTGATAAAGCTCCACTGTGGGTGAAAACCTCACTGTGGGTGATAAACCTCACTGTGGGTGATAAACCTCACTGTGGGTGATAAATCTCACTGTGGGTGATAAACTCACTGTGGGTGATAAATCCACTGTGGGTGATAAATCCTCACTGTGGGTGATAAAGCTCCACTGTGGGTGATAAATCCTCACTGGGTGATAAACCCTCACTGTGGTGATAAAGCTCCACTGTGGGTGATAAATCCTCACTGTGGGTGATAAATCCTCACTGTGGGTGATAAAGCTCCACTGTGGGTGATACATCCTCACTGTGGGTGATAACCCCTGTGGGTGATAAATCCTCACTGTGGGTGATAAATCCTCACTGTGGGTGATAAATCCTCACTGTGGGTGATAAAGTCCACTGTGGGTGATAAATCCTCACTGTGGGTGATAAAGCCTCACTGTTGGTGATAAATCCTCACTGTGGGTGATAAATCCTCACTGTGGGTGATAAAGCTCCACTGTGGGTGATAAATCCTCACTGTGGGTGATAAATCCTCACTGTGGGTGATAAAGCTCCACTGTGGGTGATAAATCCTCACTGTGGGTGATAAAGCTCCCCTGTGGGTGATAAATCCTCACTGTGGGTGATAAATCCTCACTGTGGGTGATAAATCCTCACTGTGGGTGATAAAGCTCCACTGTGGGTGATAAATCCTCACTGTGGGTGATAAATCCTCACTGTGGGTGATAAATCCTCACTGTGGGTGATAAATCCTCACTGTGGGTGATAAAGCTCCACTGTGGGTGATAAATCCTCACTGTGGGTGATAAATCCTCACTGTGGGTGATAAAGCTCCACTGTGGGTGTTTAAAATACCTTTAAAGTATCACTCGTAGCTTAACGCCACTGTCTACCAGAGTAACATATAGTTGGTGTTGACTTGTTAGAATATAATGTTGTGAGTGTTATGGGTGAGCTCAGAGTTTTAAAGTTTTAGTTATGAATGTCCTGAGTGTAGAGCAGAGATTACAGCCAGTGTGGGGATCTCTCTCTCTCTCTCTCTCTCTCTCTCTCTCTCTCTCTCTCTCTCTCTCTGAGATCTAGGAACCTGGAACACAGCAGCGGTACTGTGCTCGTGTTCCTGATGCTGTTCCCTTCAAGTAGCGTTCCTTGAGGTGCCGGGCTTTTAAGAACATAAGAACATAAGAATGGAGGAACACTGCAGAAGGCCTACTGGCCCATACAAGGCAGGTCCTTATCAAAACCACCACTACCTAAGAATTTTGTGAACCAAGGAACTGCAGCTGTACTCCCCTGCCTTGGATCAAAGTTTATATCCTTCTATTCCCCATTTGCTCTATGATTCATTCCCTCTACGAACGGAGAACTGGAATAAATATAAAGAGATATAAATAGTACTGGGAAAATCTATTCTGGACAGGACTCGAAGCAATGGATTCATATTGAATGAATCTAGATTTGGGTAGGATGGGACAGCTTGGCGATGGAGTTGTACATGTGTGGAACATATCCAAAATAGGTTGGAAAGGTACATGAGTGGGTGTAGGTGGGTGTGAGTTGGACTTGGCTAGAATGGGCCAGTAGGCCTGCAGCAGTGCTCTTCTGTTTTTATGTGCTAATGGAGGGTGTGTGAAGGAGGGTGTTTGAAGGAGGGTGTGTGAAGGAGGGTGTGTGAAGGAGGGTGTTTGAAGGAGGGTGTATGAAGGAGGGTGTGTGAAGGAGGGTGTGTGAAGGAAGGTGTGTGAAGGAGGGTGTTTGAAGGAGGCTGTGTGTGTGAGTGGGTGTGTGAAGGAGGGTGTGTGAAGGAGGGTGTGTGAAGGAGGGTGTGTGAAGGAGGGTGTGTGATGGAAGGTGTGTGAAGGAGGGTGTGTGAAGGAGGGTGTGTGAGGGAGAGTGTGTGAAGGAGGGTGTTTGAAGGAGGGTGTTTGAAGGAGGGTGTGTGAAGGAGGGTGTGTGAAGGAGGGTGTGTGAAGGAGGGTGTGTGAAGGAGGGTGTGTGAAGGAGGGTGTGTGAAGGAAGGTGTGTGAAGGAGGGTGTTTGAAGGAGGCTGTGTGAGTGGGTGTGTGAAGGAGGGTGTGTGAAGGAGGGTGTGTGAAGGAGGGTGTGTGAAGGAGGGTGTGTGATGGAAGGTGTGTGAAGGAGGGTGTTTGAAGGAGGGTGTGTGAGTGGGTGTGTGAGTGGGTGTGTGAAGGAGGTGTGTGAAGGAGGGTGTGTGAAGGAGGGTGTGTGATGGAAGGTGTGTGAAGGAGGGTGTGTGAAGGAGGGTGTGTGAGGGAGAGTGTGTGAAGGAGGGTGTGTGAAGGAGGGTGTGTGATGGAGAGTGTGTGAAGGAGGGTGTGTGAGGGAGAGTGTGAGGGAGGGTGTGTGAAGGAGGGTGTGTGAAGGAGGGTGTGTGAAGGAGAGTGTGTGAAGGAGGGTGTGTGAGGGAGGGTGTATGTGAGGGAGGGTATGTGTGTGTGTGTTCACTCATCTATTTGTGGTTGCAGGGTTCGATTCACAGCTCCTGGCCCCGCCTTTTCACTGATCACTACTAGGTATGTGTGTGTGAGTGAGGGAGAGTGTGTGAGGCAGGGTGAGGTGAGGGAGGGTGTGTGTGTGTGTGAGGGAGGGTGTGTGTGTGTGTGAGGGAGAGTGTGAGGCAAGGTGAAGGAGGGTGAGGTGAGGGAGTGTGTGTTGTAACGGAGGGTCGAGACCACAAAGTGAGAGTCTGGGGTTCATATCAGGGAAAAAGTCCCTTTATAGCTGGTCTTGCTTCACTATGGTCCTGCCTCACTATGGTCCTGCCGCACTATGGTCCTGCCTCACTATGGTCCTGCCGCACTATGGTCCTGCCTCACTATGGTCCTGCCTCACTAGGGTCCTGCCTCATTATGGTCCTGCCTCACTACACTGCCACTCTGTTACTGCCCAAACTAACCTTAATTGCTAAAACATATCTTCTAGTATTTTTCTGAGGAGGAGGAGGAGGAGGAGGAGGAGGAGGAGGAGGAGGAGGAGGAGGAGGAGACGATGGATGTGTAACACGAAGAGGAAGAAAAGGGAAAGATGCAGGAGGAAGAGGGGAAAAGGAGAGAAGGAAGAAGGGGAAAAGGAAGAATAAGAAGAAGAAGAAGAAGAAGAAGAAGAGGAGGAGGAGAAGGAACAGCAGACGGAGAGGATATACACTAAGTCTCATTATCTTAAATGCAGCAGCTATATCTTACGACATTATCTTAAGATAGCAGCCATATATTAATTTTAACACAGCGGGCGAAACATCGTCAGTAAAGCTCCATATAATTTTACTTGTATCTTTAATAATAATAACAATAATAATAATAATAATATAATTAATAATAATCATATAGTGAACAATAATAATAATAATAATAATAATAATAATAATAATTTTATTATTATTATTATTACTATTAAAAGCATTCGTGGGGAAGCGCTAAACCTTAATCAGTTATAGAAATCTTGGAAAGCTGGGCTCAGATCAGTTTTGCTCCAATGAAGGTGAGGGTTGTCCAATTTTCTCGGATCAAGACCCCATCATCAGCATCATGGCACACCTCCCCTCCTTCTACCCCCCCCCCTTTCAAAAGATATACTATCAAAGCCAGAAAAAAAATCCAAATTAATTTCTAAATACGGATTTGTGTGTCAACTGAATTTTTTTTCGTTAGTTGAGAGGATTTTTTTTAACTTCTGGCTTCTGAGGATATTCCTCTCACTTAGTCAACTGTATGAGGGGCGAGATTGATTGATGGAAGGCTGTTAGTCAACTGTATGAGGGGCGAGATTGATTGATGGAAGGCTGTTAGTCAAGCTTTAGCTTTAATGAGAGGGCGAGATTGATTGATGGAAGGCTGTTAGTCAACTCGTATGAGGAGGCGAGATGTGCATTGATTGATGAAGGCTGTTAGTCAACTGTATGAGGGCGAGATTGATTGATGGAAGGCTGTTAGTCAACTGTATGAGGGCGAGATTGATTATGGAATGAGAACTGTGAGCAGTGATTGTGGAAGCTGTTAGTCAACTGTATGAGGGGCGAGATTGATTGATGGAAGGCTGTTAGTCAACTGTATGAGGGGCGAGATTGATTGATGGAAGGCTGTTAGTCAACTGTATGAGGGGCGAGATTGATTGATGGAAGGCTGTTAGTCAACTGTATGAGGGGCGAGATTGATTGATGGAAGGCTGTTAGTCAACTGTATGAGGGGCGAGATTGATTGATGGAAGGCTGTTAGTCAACTGTATGAGGCAGATTGATTGATGGAAGCTGTTAGTCAACTGTATGAGGGAGTGAGATTGATTGATGGAAGGCTGTTAGTCAACTGTGTATGAGGAGGCGAGATGATTGATGGAAGCTGTTAGTCAACTGTATGAGGGCGAGATTGATTGATGGAAGGCTGTTAGTCAACTGTATGAGGGGCGAGATTGATTGATGGAAGGCTGTTAGTCAACTGTATGAGGGGCGAGATTGATTGATGGAAGGCTGTTAGTCAACTGGAGTGTGTACTAGATGACGTGGAGGCAGCGGAAGATTGAGTGGTTGAATTTGATGGTTGAATTGTGTGTGTGTACGTGTGTGTACGTACCTATTTATGCTTACCTGTTTGTGGTTGCAGGGGTTGAGTCACAGCTCCTGGCCCCGCCTCTTCACTGGTCGCTACTAGGTCCACTCTCTTCCAGCTCCATGAGCTATATCCTATTATTTTTTTTTTGTGTGTGTTGCTTACAGAATGTGAGGTCTGTCTGCTCTCTCTCTCTCTCTCTCTCTCTCTCTCTCTCTCTCTCTCTCTCTCTCTCTCAAGTCATTCTGACGCTTAGCAGAATGTAAGCTTGGTTGGTTGTCTAAATGGGATTAAAATGATTACACAAGTGATCATAAAGACTGCATGTCTCCAGCACATCACCAGCGAACTGTACTTAATTTCATAAAACACGGACTAAAGTACGCTGGCTAATTGACCAGAAAAAATGATCTACTACGTCATTAAGATTGCATGTCACCTGTTCACTACCAGTTTAGAATATTTTAATCCCTAAAACAGAGATAATAGTAAACTCTAAGTGTATTAATACTGAGATATACACACCCTCCAAGTGTATATACACTGTTGCTTTCAATTCATACACGTCCTCACGATATACAGAAGTGTAAATACGACCGGGCTGTGGTTCATACGTCAGTTTGCGTACAGCCAACAGTAACAGCCTGATTGATCAGACCCTGATCCACCATGAGGCCTTGTCTCAGACCGAGCCGCGGGGGCGTTGACCCCCGAAACCCTCTCCAGGTAAACTCCAGATAAACGAGTGTAAAGAAATTAGGCTGGATAACTGTGTTTAGGATGTACGTAAGGACGGTTATGGACACTTCGAGGCTTTGAGGAAATGTTTCTACTCTGACGAAGCCGCTGGTGGCGAAACGTCTTCTCGATAAATGTCTTGAACTGCGTGCGCAAGTGTCTTCATAAAAAATAATGACTTTGATCCACGCACACACACACACACACGCACACACACACACACACACGCACACACACACACGCACACACACGCACACACACGCACACACACAGGATCTATGAATCGACCCCTGGAACCACAACTAGGTGAGTACATAAACACACCCAGCCCGGAACACCGGGGCAGTTTTCACAAATCCGCACTGGGGTGTGAGACTCCCGGTAGCAAATGTTCCTGACGTACATCACAGGCATCCGGAGCATCGATGAGGCTCCCGGTAGCAAATGCTCTTGGCTCATACCAGAGACATCCGGAGCATCGGGATATCTAGCCAGGCAACATAATTGTCTCGTAAAAAGGAAGCTGTGAGTCGGGATTGTTCCGAGGGTGGCGGCGGCGGCGGCCGGGGTTCAATGTTTGGTGATGCTCTTGTAAGCAGACCAAGTTGTCATTGTTCAGGCCGTCTCCCTCTCTCTCTCTCTCTCTCTCTCTCTCTCTCTCTCTCTCTCTCTCTCTCTCTGTCTGTATTAAATTCTGTGAAGAAGGCTTGACAGAGGCAATGAAATACACACACGCACACACACACACACACACACACACACACACACACACACACACACACACACACACACACACACACACACACACACACACACACACACACACACACACACACACACACACACACACACACACACACACACACACACACTGAGAATACAAACTTGAAAGACTGGAAGGTTGTGGGGAGAGTTTGTCAGACTTCGGGAAAGATTGAAAATGTGGTTACTGTGTTTTAACGTGAAAGATGTAAACTGGGAGAAGAGAAAAGACAATGGAAGACAGAGTCGTCCCATCTGGGGAGAAGACAGTCCCATCTGGGGAGAAGACAGTCACATCTGGGGAGAAGACAGTCCCATCTGGGGAGAAGACAGTCCCATCTGGGGAGAAGACAGTCCCATCTGGGGAGAAGACAGTCACATCTGGGGAGAAGACAGAGTTCCGTCTGGGGAGAAAAAAGAGTAATATGTGGGGAGAAGAACGAGTCCTATTTGAGGAGAAGAGAGTCCAATGTGAGGAGAAGACAGAGTCCCATGTAGGGAGAAGAGAAAGTCCCATGTGGAGAGAAGACAGAGTTCCGTCTGGGGAGAAAACAGAGTAATATGTGGGGAGAAGAAAGAGTTCCGTCTGGGGAGAAGACAGAGTAATATGCGAGGAGAAGACAAAGTCATATGTAGGGAGAAGACAGAGTCCTATCTGGGGAGAAGACAGAGTTCCGTCTGGGGAGAAGATAGAGTAATATGTGGAAAGAAGACAGATTCTCTTTAGTGGTGGAAATTAAAGCTCCGATCCTCCTTATTGGTAGCAATTAAAGCTTCGATCCTCTTTAGTGGTAGTTATTATGTCTTGATTCCTCTTTAGTGGTCGTATTTAGGGCTTGGATCATCTTTAGTGGTCGTATTTAGGGCTTGGATCCTCTTTATCCGTGGTAATGCTTGAATTCTCTTTAGCGGTGGTAATTAAGGCTTGGATCTTTTTACTGTGATAATTGAGGCTTGGATCCTCTATACTGTGATAATTAAGGCTTGGATCCTCTTTACTGTGATAAGGCTTGGATCCTATTTACTGTGAAAATTAAGGCTTGGATCCTCTTTACTGTGAAAATTAAGTCTTGGATCTTCTTTACTGTGATAATTAAGGCTTGGATCCTCTTTACTGTGATAATTAGGGCTTGGATCCTCTTTACTCTTGATAAATAAAGCTTGGATCCTCTTTTCCACTCCAAAGTTTCTTTAATCAACCTGAGTGTTGTGCAGTTTTGTTGTATTTTTTCTCTTACTAAGTGTGGACTAGTGTTACCTGCCTTTGGCACTCGTCTGGCAGCCCTGCCTCACAACCCTGCGTGAAGAACGTGTTGTTTTCAATGTTCTGAAAATTTGCTTATTTGTAGTAGTAGCAATAGTAGTAGTAGTACTAGTAGTAGTAATAGTAATAGTAGTAGTCCCAGTAGTAGTAGTAGTACCAGTAGTATTAGTAGTACCAGTAGTAGTAGTAGTACCAGTAGTAGTAGTAGTACCAGTAGTAGTAATAGTATTAGTATTAGTGTAGTAATAGTAGTAGTAGTAATAGTAGTAGTAGTAATAGTAGTAGTAGTAATAGTAGTAGTAGTAATAGTAGTAGTAGTAATAGTAGTAGTAGTAATAGTAGTAGTAGTAATAGTAGTAGTAGTAATAGTAGTAGTAATAGTAGTAGTAGTAATAGTAGTAATAGTAGTAGTAATAGTAGTAGTAATAGTAGTAGTAGTAATAGTAGTAGTAGTAGCAGTAATAGTAGTAGTAATAGTAGTAGTAGTAGTAGTAGTAGTCAGACTTAAACCTGGCTAGTCCTTCTCGTTATATTTCAATGAAAGTATTTTAGTAGTTGATAATGTTACAGTAGCACTACTGTAAGACTACAGTAGCATTGCAGTAGCACTACAGTAGCACTACAGTAGCACAACAGTAGCACTACATTAGCACTACAGTAGCACTACAGTAGCACTACAGCAGCACTACAGTAGCACTACAGCAGCACTACAGTAGCACTACAGTAGCACTACAATAGCACTACAGCAGCACTATAGTAGCACTACAGTAGCACTACAATAGCACTACAGCAGCACTATAGTAGCACTACAGTAGCAGTACAGCAGCATTGCAGTATCACTACAGTAGCACTTCAGCAGCACTACAGTAGCACTACAGTAGCACTACTGTACACTACAGTAGCACTACAGCATCACTACAGTAGCGCTACAGTAGCATTGCAGTAGCACTGCAGTAGCACTACAGTAGCACTACAGTACACTACAGTATCACTACAGCATCACTACAGTAGCATTGCAGTAGCACTACAGTAGCACTACAGCATCACTACAGTAGCACTACAGCATCACTACAGCATCACTACAGCATCACTACAGTATCACTACAGCATCACTACAGTAGCATTGCAGTAGCACTACAGTAGCACTACAGCATCACTACAGTAGCACTACAGCATCACTACAGCATCACTACAGCATCACTACAGCATCACTACAGCATCACTACAGTAGCATTGCAGTAGCACTACAGTAGCACTACAGCAGCACCACAGTTGTGGGTATGAGTGGTGAGTGTGGGTGGTGGGTGTGGATACCACACCAGCAGATGGTGATGATAGAACCAGCTGTGGGTGTCAGTCAGTCGCGGTGGTAAGAGTCAACCAACGCGTAGTGCCACCGCGAAGCAGCGAGATGATGTCAAGTAAATAAGCAAGTAAACAAGTAAGTAAGCAAATAAGTAAGCAAGTAAGTAAGTAAGTAAGTTTGTTTAGTTACACATAAACACAGTTACACAAATTATCATACATAAATAACATGTTTTAAATTACCCAGGATAACCCATAAAAGTCAGACACACTGACTTATTTCCATTAGCACCAGCCAGCCGGCAGGGTGTCAGCACCAGTCAGCCAGCAGGGTGTCAGCACCAGTCAGCCGGCATGGTGTCAGCACCAGCCAACCAGCAGGGTGTCAGCACCAGCCAGCCGGCAGGGCGTTAGCACCAGCCAGCCAGCAGGGTGTCAGCACCAGCCAGCCGGCAGGGTGTCAGCACCAGCCAGCCGGCAGGGTGTCAGCACCAGCCAGCCGGCAGGGTGTCAGCACCAGCCAGCCAGCAGGGTGTCAGCACCAGTCAGCCAGCAGGGTGTCAGCACCAGCCAGCCAGCAGGGTGTCAGCACCAGCCAGCCAGCAGGGTCTCAGCACCAGTCAGCCAGCAGGGTGTCAGCACCAGCCAGCCAGCAGGGTGTCAGCACCAGGCAGCCGGCAGGGCGTCAGCACCAGCCAGCCAGCAGGGTGTCAGCACCAGCCAGGGAAGGATGCTACTGACACCATGATGGTACTGCTACCAGGGTGTTAGCACCAGCCAGGGAAAGATGCCACTGACACCATGGTGGCACTGCTAGCCAACAGGACGTCAGTGCCACCCAACGTCTAACTACTCCTAGCAGGTACTGGAGTTTCTTACACAGGATAATATTCCAGTAAATTTTCCCTTGGATACGAGAGAGGGGATGGCTGTGGGAGGGGAGGAATGGGGGAGGGGAAGGCAGAGGGAGGGGAGGGAAGGGAACTATCAACACTTATATGAGGTGAGGGGAGGGGAACGACGGGTCGTGTTACAGTGTTTGCTGCTGGGATGGTGTGTAGTGGTGCTGCTGGTGTTAATGGCGTTCTCATACTTATATATGTACTCTACATGTACGTATATAAACACACACACATATACACACATATATGTACGTGTGTGTGTGAGAAGAGGATGCCTTATAAGCTTCCACTCATCTTACAGAAACATACAGTTTCGAGTTTTTCTACTTTTGCAGCACCAGCCCTGAGCCAGACTTGTCTGGTGCTTTGCCTGGTCAACCAGGCTGTTGTTACTGGTGGCCTCCAGGTGGCCGCTAAAATGTCTGGAACGTTAAAATATCCAATGCTCTCTTATTGTGCCCACTGTGTCCCCACCTTTCACTAATATGATCTTTGAATCTGTTCCAGTTCTGATATATCTCGTGCCCTGAAGGTATATCTCCTGCCCTGAAGATCTCCTGCCTTGAAGATATATCTCCTGCCCTGAAGATATATCTCCTGCCCTGAAGATATATCTCGTGCCCTGAAGGTATATCTCCTGCCCTGAAGATCTCCTGCCCTGAAGATATATCTCCTGCCCTGAAGATATATCTCCAGCCTTAAAGAGAGCTGTCAGCACTGAACAATACTCTGAGAGAGCACAAGCGATCTGAATAGTGTCACCAATGGTACCATTGCTCTTGTTTTGAAAGTTGTGTGTATCCAGGCCATCATTATCCTGGCAGTCGTGATATTTACCTTATTGTTTCTTTTGCTGTGTTTAATAATCTGGCGTTCTGTATACAACATCATTTTTGAGTTCTTCATTCTTTCCATGTCTAGGCAGTTGGTACGTGTCACCTCTGTACTTCACGTTATTCTCCACTTTTCACTGACTTTGTTTTCAGCGTCTTCTACTGATCTGTGCACCTTTGGAGGTAATGAAAGTGTTCTTTGCTTTCGTTCTGTGGATTTGCTGAGCACTGATTCGTTTTGGGGTTTTAGAATTTCGCTCACTTCATTTTCTTCATCAGTGTATAAACCTTCTTTGATTAATTATCCAGTTTTTTGTTTACTTTTTGTATTCCATTTTTCCAAGCATTGGTGAGGATTTAGGATGCTCCTGAGTGTTTCCCAGAGTATGTGTGATAGAACCAGCCAGAACCAGGTGAATTTTTCAATTGGAGGGACCCTTGGATCACATGATCCTTATGAAGGGACACATGACCTAGGCTCCGTTCCTCCTTCCTCCTTCCCGACTCTGTCCATCCTTCTTCCTCCCTCTGTTTATCTCTGGCTCCCACAGAATCCAGAACAAGGAGAGCTATGCAAATCAGTCATGTGAATAAGACATTTATATCCGGCATCATATCCGCGATCAGCCGCCGCTGTTGCTGCTTCCGGTGATGGTGGCTGCCGTGTTGGTGGTAGCGCTAGTGATGTTGGTGGTGGTTGTGATGGTGCTGGTGATGTTACTGGTCGTGGTAGTGGTTGTGATGTTTCCATTGTTGCCTGCCGCTGTTAGTACTACTGCTACAATTGCTGATGTTACTGTTCTCACTGCTGCTGATGTTGCTACAGTTACGGTTGCTGCTGTTACTACAACAGTTTGGTCCCCCCGCATGCGCCACGTCTGGGATCTCTCCCTTCGATCTCTACATTTGACGCATTTTTGTGCGTAGTCCAACTGCTACGCACCACGCACAGTTCAGTAGCCTCGGTATCACACTAGTATGCTAATATACTGACGCCGAGACACAAAGTTAGACAGACAAAGCAGACAGACAGGGCATAAAACACACTAGAAAAGAAGTAAAGATTAGAAACATATTAAAGTTTTCTCTATTCTTTCATTTTATCCATGCTTTCTCTGCCGCGCACACTATCTCTCGTTCTTTTTATTCATTCTCTATGAAGATTTACGTTCATTGTATGCTTGTGTATAGTTGGCTCTCTTGCACAGCTCTGCTATACAGTGAGATTTGTTTTTTGTGAAGGCAACTGAAAAAGTTCATCCTAAGATGAACAGCTGAAGTTGAAAGGCCTTCATATTGCATGTTATTCAATTCTGGATGATATTTCTCATTTGCGTTCTAAGGGAAGGGAACTAGCACTGAATAGAATAGATTTGTAAGAGACCTGACTGTTTTGTATAATGAAAGTGGATATGATGGCTGGAGGTGTTGGGTGTCAAGGAGAGGGTGGAGCGTGTGTTTACTTCTGACGTTAAAGGCTGGTGATCTAGACCGTGTTTGTCATGGATCAGCTGACGCTTCTCCGTGACCCACTGGATCAGCTGCCACACCCACTTCCCCAAGCAACACACGCCCACTTCCCCCACAACACGCCCACTTCCCCCTTCCTCACAACACCCTAGTACCTACTTACTGCTAAGTGAACAGAGGTACCTGTTGTCAAGAAATATGCTTCCATCTCTCCTCTTGGGTCGGCCATTTAATCGCTCGTTTTGTGAAGAGATAATTTTCGATTATCTCTTCTACACTGTTTCTTAGACAATTTAAATGCATTTCTTTTAATTCTTCCTATCACTCCCATCATTCCTATTATATGTACTCTTCTTCCGTCGTACAAAAACTAATACTACGCATATACGATATAAACACCGCGATGTGTATATCTCTCCGCGTATATACACTAAGTGTTTGTATAGAGCTTACTCCCAAAGGTTGAATATTCTGACAAGAACATACTTTGGGGCCAGGAGCTGTGACTCGACCCCTGCAACTACAACTAGGTGAGTAAACACACACACACACACACACACACACACACACACACACACACACACACACACACACACACACACACTTAGGTTAGATGTAGGATTGGATCGTCCTTCAAAGAGGATTCAAGTCGTCACTACGCCACAGCATAAAGGTTCAGAACTTCCTACTGTGGGATCAAGTGAGAGAGGCCATTAGTGTTATTATTATTATTATTATTATTATTATTATTATTACTATTACAGTATTACAGTTTTACTTTATGCAGTTTATGATTCTAGTCTCTCTCTCTCTCTCTCTCTCTCTCTCTCTCTCTCTCTCTCTCTCTCTCTCTCAATAACATTTTTTATCTTTTGGATCAAATTTCCTTTAAAATCTTGGATCTTATAGGACGCAGACTGCTCCCTCTTTCTTGTTCTTCCTTCTCTCCCTAGCTCTTCTTCTCTCCCTAGCTCCTCCTCTTCCTAGTTCCTCCTTCTCTCTCTAGCTCCTCCTTCTCTCCCTAGCTCCTTCTCTCCCTAGCTCCTTCTCTCCCTAGCTCCTTCTCTCCCTAGCTGCTCCTCTTCCTAGTTCCTCCTTCTCTATCTAGCTCCTCCTTCTCTCCCTAGCTCCTCCTTCTCTCCCTAGCTCCTCCTTCTCTCCCTAGCTCCTCCTTCTCTCCCTAGCTCCTCCTTCTCTCCCTAGCTCCTCCTCTCCCTAGTTCCTCCTTCTCTTCCTTGTGCCTCATTTTCCTTGTACCTCTTCCTCTTCCTTGGCTTTCCTTTTTTCTTATGTCTACTCTTTATATCTTCTCGTCTTTCTTCATCCTCTTCTTTCTACCTTGTTAGGAAGGTTCAAGTGACGGGGGAGGAAGGTTCAAGTGACGGGTGAGGAAGGTTCAAGTGACGGGTGAGGAAGGTTCAAGTAATGGGTGAGGAAGGTTCAAGTGACGGGTGAGGAAGGTTCAAGTAATGGGTGAGGAAGGTTCAAGTGACGGGTGAGGAAGGTTCAAGTAATGGGTGAGGAAGGTTCAAGTGACGGGTGAGGAAGGTTCAAGGAATGGGTGAGGAAGGTTCAAGTGACGGGTGAGGAAGGTTCAAGTAATGGGTGAGGAAGGTTCAAGTGATGGGTGAGGAAGGTTCAAGTAATGGGTGAGGAAGGTTCAAGTGATGGGTGAGGAAGGTTCAAGTAATGGGTGAGGAAGGTTCAAGTGACGGGTGAGGAAGGTTCAAGTAATGGGTGAGGAAGGTTCAAGTGACGGGTGAGGAAGGTTCAAGTAATGAGTGAGGAAGGTTCAAGTAATGGGTGAGGAAGGTTCAAGTGATGGGTGAGGAAGGTTCAAGTGATGGGTGAGGAAGGTTCAAGTGATGGGTGAGGAAGGTTCAAGTAATGAGTGAGGAAGGTTCAAGTGATGGGTGAGGAAGGTTCAAGTGATGGGTGAGGAAGGTTCAAGTGATGGGTGAGGAAGG
Organism: Cherax destructor; assembly: GCA_009830355.1. Lineage (NCBI taxonomy): Eukaryota > Metazoa > Arthropoda > Malacostraca > Decapoda > Parastacidae > Cherax > Cherax destructor. Next base: position 262,765 of record WNWK01000098.1, on the reverse strand, counting down.
TTCAAGTGATGGGTGAGGAAGGTCAAACCACGTATGATTAATGATGATGGAATCTCTCCCAGACTGATGGAAGCGGAGTTCCATCTACGTTGATGGTGTTTAGTTAATGGGAGGGAGGGGAATGGGAGGTTGAGACGCATCGAGAAGGATGGTAGGGAGGGAAGAAGGAAGTAGAGCTCTAGAAAATGGGAAGGGAGAGAAGGGAGGGAGAGAGGGAGGTAGTTTGTGTGTGAGAGGGAGATGGAGTGTGGGAGTGAGTGTGAGAGAGAGAGAGTAAACAACAGTAATCCCTGGGATTACTAGACCATTCCTCAACATCACTAGTAAATCCCGGTCATCACTCCACTTACTCCTGCCTCCCCACACATTCTTCTATTTAAATTCTATCTCTGCTTCTATTCCTAAGACTTATTCTCCCCAGTCTTATTGGTGATTTAAGACCTAATTTCAGCTCTAATTTCAAGTAACTATTTACACATTTGACTGGAATACGACCGAAATTTTAAGTCTGAATTTCAGCTTAAGTCGAGCAGATAAAATTAGGTTTGTTTTGAAAGGCAGACAAAAACACTGATGTCCGAGATACGGAGGAGGCTTATTGAAGGCCTACTGGAGGCCTCTTGGGTGTTTCCGTTGAATGTCAGACATTTAATGTGACACCAGCAAGCGTAGCCGTCCTCTGAGACTTCAGTTTCAAGAAACGTTTCCGCCCAGTCTCGAAACCATTGTCAAGATGTTGTTTTGAAATGAATATCGTGAGAGTGCAAGTGTTTATCTGTGTGTGTGTTGTGTGTGTGTGTGTGAGGTGGTACTAGACTCAATTGCAATCTTCCTGGTGGTTGAAGTCAATCATCCCCAGAGAACGCTTTCCAGGGTATCAGCTCTTAATGCCTTCCCAATCATTTTCAGTTTCTTGCGTCCCTGCGTCTAGCATTGCTTCCTGACGTTATTTTGCTTCTCACATGAGTGTTCAGCTTACGTCTGCTAAAAGATAACAAGATTTGAACCTGTGACAGCTTCAGCTACTGGCTTGACGATATCCTCATGTCAGTACTGAAGTCTGCCACCTCAGGCTGACACATGTCGCTACTCGATATGTAAAACTCATCCTGTGTGATGGAATATGACAGGTCAACCCATCCTGTGTGATGGAATATGACAAGTCAACCCATCCTGTGTGATGGAATATGACAGGTCAACCCATCCTGTGTGATGGAATATGACAGGTCAACTCATCCTGTGTGATGAAATATGACAGGTCAACTCATCCTGTGTGATGAAATATGACAGGTCAACTCATCCTGTGTGATGGAATATGACAGGTCAACCCATCCTGTGTGATTGAATATGACAGGTCAACCCATCCTGTGTGATGAAATATGACAGGTCAACTCATCCTGTGTGATGGAATATGACAGGTCAACCCATCCTGTGTGATGGAATATGACAGGTCAACTCATCCTGTGTGTTGGAATATGACAGGTCAACCCATCCTTTGTGATGGAATATTACAGGTCAACCCATCCTGTGTGATGGAATATGACAGGTCAACCCATCCTGTGTGATGGAATATGACAGGTCAACCCATCCTGTGTGATGGAATATGACCACAGTGTGGTGCAGACCACAGTACAGTGCAGGTCACAGTGTGGTGCAAGTCAGGGTATGGTGCAGGCCACGGTGTGGTACAGGTCACAGTGTGGTGCAGGCCACAGTATGGTTCAGGCCACAGTATGGTGCAGGTCAAAGTGTGGTGCAGGTCACAGGGGGGCCACAGTGTGGAGCAGGTCACAGGGGGGCCACAGTGTGGAGCAGGTCACAGGGGGGCCACAGTGTGGTGCAGGTCACAGGGGGGAAGAAGGCACACAGCGGCAGGCTGATATACATCGCTCCATCACTCGCTCTCACATAAGGATATAAATATACATAGAATCCCACCATTTATCATTTTAATGTCCCGTTTCCTCTTCCTTTCTCACACCTTTCCTCCCTTCACCCTCTCTTTCTCTCTCCTCCCTTTCCCCCTCTTCTCTCCTCCCCCACTCACACGAAAACCTCCTTTCTAAGCGGTGTCTCCAACGATTAGAGAAAATGATGGATGAAATGTTACTGGAAAGAGGAGGAGGAAGGATAAGGGAAGGAGGAAGAGGGGAAAGGAAGAAGGAAGGAAGGAAGAAGACGTGCCTGAGTGAAGAAGGAAGTACAATGGAAGGAGGAGAGATCTAAGCTGTACATTAGAAGAGAAACCAGGAATAAAGGAGGCATACACAATTCTCCGGAGTAGAAACGAGAGTTAAACGATAAAAACGGATAGAAAAACGACAGAAAACGTTAGAAAACGACAGAAAACAATGGGAAACAATAAAAATTGACAGAAAGTGATGAGAAAAACAAAAATAATAAATATAAAATGAAAACGATATGAAAACACTAGAAAATGACAGAAAACGATAGAAACGCTAAAAAAATGATTGAAAATTATAGATAAACGACAGAAAACTATAGAAAAACAAACAAAAAATACATAGAAACGTCAGATTACGATTGAAAAAAAAAGAAAGAAAAACTAACTATAGAAAAACGACATAACGACAGGAGAACGACAGAAAAATGAAAAAGACAGAAAAAACAATAGAAAAACGAGTTTCTCTTGATAGTAGAGATGAAGCAAGAAGACGGGGGTATACCTGGAGAGGGTTTCGGGGGTCAACGCCCCCGCCGCCCCGTCTGAGACCAGGACTCGGTGTATGGGAGGTTATTACACACGCGAGGAGCCACAGGCATCACTCAAAACATGTCTTCATATTGAGTTTGCTGAAGCTTTCTTGTGAAACACTGGAATGAAACAATGGTATGAGACAGTGGAGTGATACAGTGGAGTGAGACAGTGGAGTGAGACAGTGTAATGAGACAGTGGAATGAAACAATGGTATGAGACAGTGGAGTGAGACAGTGGAGTGATACAGTGGATTGATACAGTGGAGTGAGACAGTGGAGTGAGACAGTGGAGTGAGACAGTGGAGTGAGACAGTGTAATGAGACAGTGGAATGAAACAATGGTATGAGACAGTGGAGTGAGACAGTGGAGTGAGACAGTGGAGTGAGACAGTGGAGTGAGACAGTGGAGTGAGACAGTGGAGTGAGACAGTGGAGTGAGACAGTGTAATGAGACAGTGGAGTGAGACAGTGGAGTGATACAGTGGATTGAGACAGTGGAGTGAGACAGTGGAGTGATACAGTGGAGTGATACAGTGGAGTGATACAGTGGATTGATACAGTGGAATGAAACAATGGTATGAGACAGTGGAGTGAGACAGTGGAGTGATACAGTGGAGTGATACAGTGGAGTGATACAGTGGAGTGAGACAGTGTAATGAGACAGTGGAGTGAGACAGTTGGAGTGAGACAGTGGAGTGAGACAGTTGGAGTGAGACAGTGGAGTGAGACAGTGGAGTGAGACAGTGGAATCAGTCCCCATCAAAGGGATTCATAAATAACTATAACAGTTCTTTCACATAAGTTGTTAGATATTAGGCGGGCCCAAGAGCTTCAACTGACACCAATATGAAGTGTAATGTGTAACTACAAATAGGCACTGTAATTCCCCACCCAGCCCTACACACACACACACACACACACAATGTTTCAGATATCTCGTAGACTAAATCCTGGTCTGTGTGAGAGCAAATCTTTAACGAGATAGCTGAGGCTTCACTGGAAGGAAGTTACACATTCTTTCATGCACCTCCTCATACTGTGTGTATGTGCGTGTGTGTTCTTCCATTTTTGCTTATATAGTTATCATTTTTCACACCCAGGACACTCCACCAAATTTGTTTTTCACATTCCTTCTGTCTGGGCGCAGCCGCCATGTTTGTTGACAAAACGCCACTTCCGTCTGGCAATCTCTCCAACATTTCCTCCAGCACTCTCCAACACTTCCTCCAGCACTCTCTCCAACACTTCCTCCAACACTCCTCTATCATCGCCTCAACCCTCCATCATTACATAAATTATGGGCCTATATAGCCTCACTTGAGGGTCCCTGCTGTACACTCTCATTATAACTTATCCCATTACCAATAGATGGTTTTTATTTCCTTATCATGGAAGACCCTCGTTAAATCAATAAAAAAATGATCTATTACTTACTTTTGCGTAGATGATGGAGGATTTACTGAGAGACTGTCTCACTCGCGCTAGGATCAACCCACTCACGCAGTGACCAACCCACCAACCCACTCACGCAGTGACAACCCACCAGCCCACTCACGCAGTGACCAACCCACCAACCCACTCACCCAGTGACCAACCCACTCACCCACCAACCCACTCACCCAGTGACCAACCCACTCACCCACTGACCAACCCACCAACCCACTCACCCAGTGACCAACCCACGAACCCACTCACCCAGTGACCAACCGACCAACCCACTCACCCAGTGGCCAACCCACTCACGCAGTGACCAACCCACCAACCCACTCATCCGGTGACCAACCCATCAACTATGTCCTGATCTCAATAACTAGTTCAGCTGCATTATATGCATCTATATCCTATATATCCTCCCCTGCTCTCTCTCTCACACTCACACAAATATATATATATATATATATATATATATATATATATATATATATATGAAAAATAACCACAATGAACAAAAATAGTAAAATTCTAAGTGCTTTCCTGATTTATCATATTCTTCGATAATGTGAGAAATGACGAAAGCGCTTGGAATCTCACTAATTGTTTCATTTTGTGATATCACCTGTTTAATGTTTATATATACATACATACATATGCATATATGTATGTATGCATATACATACATATATGTACATATACGCATTTGTGCATACAAGGATATGTACAACGAGCTGTGTGTATCAGTGTGTATACATTGAGAGTTTATTTTAATCCCTAATTTAGGAATCAAAGTATTTTTGAGTAATGGTGAACTGGTGGCAAGGAGCTGCAATGGCCTTCGTGTAGTCGACAGGCTTTAAACCCCACTAACCATAATACATACGCACAATAATACAAACATACATAAAAAAAACATACATATATACTTACACACACTCTCCCCATCCACCCATTCAATCCATCAATTGCTTTGGTTTGCAATATTTACGTTGTTCTTGGTGCACTCTCCTGACTTGATCGATGGGGCCACAGCTTTCAAAAATCAGTCTAATAATTGCCTTAATATTTCACCCGTGGGAGGTATAATATATCAATATTATTGGCATATTAATCTGTTATGACCTGTCGGTGTTATAAGTGTAATAACCAGCTCAAGGCTTGATCATCAGTCATGTAAGCAAGCTACTGAACCTGGCTCATACCTTCTTTGACGATAAATTCAATTTTGCTTTGTCCCCCTCTCAGCTATTTGTAAATACGAAGTTATTAGTGACATGTTTTAGGGTAAATAAGGATAAAATTGACGTCAGTAAGGAAAAAAAGTGAAAGTTAGTATAAATTTGGTGAAGTTCCGTGTGTGATTAATAATAGTTAATTTGGGGAATATCTGGTGATATTTAGGTAAATAATTATTAGTTTTATAGTAATATTATTCTCTCTCTCTCTGTCTGTTTGTATCATTCTCTCTCTCTCTCTCTCTCTCTCTCTCTCTCTCTCGTGAACAGTGAAAATAATTGAATCTCACAATTTCTGAAGAGGAAAATTATCTGGAATGTATTGAATTGAAGTTCTCTATTTTGGGGGTTCAATTTACGATACGAAAAAAAGAACCTATGAACCATTGTTGTTCTCTTCCTCCTCCTCCTCCTCCTCCTCCTCCTCCTCCTCCTCCTCCTCCTCCTGCCTCATCATTCCAAAGGTACAATTTAAATTTTTTTTTTCCCCTTCTCTCCTTTTTAATTAACCTTAAGTCAGTCATTTCCAGAGTTGATGTTGACGGGAGTTTTTTTTTTCTTGATTAAATATTTGCTGTAAACTTTCCTTCCTTGATATTTACATTTAAAACCTGAGACTGTTATCTGTCTCGTGTTGAAACACACACACACACACACACACACACACACACACACACAACAGGCCTAGTGTCTAATCGACATGTGCCTAGGACAAAATGGTAACTAACTAACATACACACACACACACACCAGGCCAGGAGCTATGTCTCGACCCCTGCAACCACAACTAGGTGAGTACACACATACACACATACATACACACACATACACATATACACACACACACACACATATACACATATACACACACACATACATACACACACACACACATACACATATACACACACACATACATACACACACACATACACACACATACACACAGGCAGAACTACAAAGGGATCTGGACAGGCTGCAAGCCTGGTCCAACAACTGGCTCCTGGAGTTCAACCCCACCAAGTGCAAAGTCATGAAGATTGGGGAAGGGCAAAGAAGACCGCAGACGGAGTACAGTCTAGGGGGCCAGAGACTGCAAACCTTAATCAAGGAAAAAGATCTTGGGGTGAGTATAACACCAGGAACATCTCCTGAGGCGCACATCAACCAAATAACTGCTGCAGCATATGGGCGCCTAGCAAACCTAAGAACAGCATTCCGACATCTTAATAAAGAATCGTTCAGGACCCTGTACACAGTGTACGTTAGGCCCATACTGGAGTATGCAGCACCAGTTTGGAACCCACACCTAGCCAAGCACGTGAAGAAGCTCAAGAAAGTGCAAAGGTTTGCAACAAGACTAGTCCCGGAGCTAAAGGGTATGTCCTACGAGGAGAGGTTAAGGGAAATCGACCTGACGACACTGGAGGACAGGAGAGATAGGGGGGACATGATAACAACATATAAGATGCTGAGAGGAATTGACAAAGTGGACAGAGACAGAATGTTCCAGAGATGGGACACAGCAACAAGGGGACACAGTTGGAAGTTGAAGACTCAGATGAATCACAGAGATGTTAGGAAGTATTTCTTCAGTCACAGAGTGGTCGGGAAGTGGAATAGTTTAGGAAGCGATGTAGTGGAGGCAGGATCCATACATAGCTTTAAGCAGAGGTATGATAAAGCTCATGGCGCAGGGAGAGTGACCCAGTAGCGGCCAGTGAAGAGGCGGGGCCAGGAGCTGTGACTCGACCCCTGCAACCACAACTAGGTGAGTACACACACACACACACACATACACACACATGCTATGCTTCGTAATCTATCGAATGATTGATGACATGGCCTCATCATTTTAATAGGGTCGAGTACGTGTCCCCTTCTGGGAAATTGCACTCGCTGAACTAGCCTGTTCTCCGGCAGTGTGTTTGCTCGTTGTTCCACATGAACAACTTACGTCCATGGAACAAGGTTTAATTCACTCACGTATAAATTTTTAGCTCATACAGCTCCGAGTTTTGCTTTGTGTTGAAACCTAAATTGTAAACAACACCAAAAGTAAAACAATAGTAAACAATAGTAAACAATAGTAAACGATAGTAAACAATAGCTGGAAGTTGATAAAATATATGTGTAACACTTTGGTATCTTTATTAACCAGACGTTTCGCCTGATGCCTGCTATGCAGGCGAAGCGTTTCCTCATTAAAAATGCCTAGGTGCACCTGGTACAAACACCCCACGTGTAAACAAATATGTAAACAAGCTAAGAAAGGTACTTTATATTTCGACTTCACACGACGACCCTCTTCTGCAGTGAAGGTCTCAGTGTGAGATCGAATTATGCAGTTCTCGTCGTGTCTTGCACCAGTGTGATTTTATGCTACCGAGTTGTTTGATTAATAGGGTTTGAATTCTATCGACTTCACGAGGGTCATTAAGGCTGCATGTCACCTGTTCACCACCAGTCAAGAATACTTAATTACCTAAAACAGGGATTAAAGTATACGCTCAGTGTATATATACGCTGAGAGGCATACACCTCTCTGCGTATGCATCCTGTCGGCCGTATTTTAAGATGATTTTTTTTAAATACCAGTGGTGTATCCACCTATTTGTGGTTGCTGGGGTCGAATCTCAGCTCCTTGGCGATCTTGCATCAAATTTATTTATTCTGTTCCTTTGATTACCATAGCTATGTTTTTTTATTATCACCCCCTCTCTTACTTTAGTTAGTGATGATGTGTTTGGAAGTGTCATTCCTCAGTGTTTGTGTTTGGATGTCATTCCTCCGTGTTTGTGTTTGTTTAGAAAGTCGTCATGTTTGGTGTTTGAATGTGTTACTCTCCACCACAAAGCTCCCTCACTCTCCTCCTTCCGTCTCCCTCTCCCTCCCACACTCCACCAATTTCTCCCTTTCCCTCCACCACTTCTCCTTCCTATTCTTTCTCTCTCTCCTCTCTCTCTTCTTCTTCTCTCTTCTTCTCTCTTCTCTCTCTCTCTCTCTCACCTTCTCCCCCACTCTCCACCAGCTTCACCCTCCACACCTTCGAGGCTTCACTGTCTCCACGAGGCTTCACTGTCTCCACGAGGCTTCACTGTCTCCACGAGGCTTCACTGTCTCCACGAGGCTTCACTGTCTCCACGAGGCTTCACTGTCTTCTCTTCACATTAAAGTTCTATACAAGTTCAGCTGGAGGTTTCTTGCACTCACTGGGCGGCCTTGCAGCATATGATTGTCCTAGGTCTAAATTATGCTAATTTTTGCACAATTTCCTGCATTCAGACTCACGTTTTTCTTCTCAAATTTTTAAGTTTCTTCAACTTTTTTTTTTCGTTTTTTTTTTTTTTTAAATTATATTCCTGTTCTTTTTAGTTACTCTGGTTACAAAATTACGAAATTACGTGCAAAAACACACGAAATAAGCGAGAAGAAGAGGTGAAAAAGGAATATTTGAATTATTTTTTTCGCACATAGTAATAGATCAAAAACACATGACGAAAATAATTTCACACGGAACAAATTGAACACTCACGGATTTACTTTCCGTACACAGCTTGGAAAGTAGGTACGACAGGTACTATAAGGCCGGGAAGAGTGCGTGTGAGTGTGGTGGTTCAAAGGAGTGAGAGGGAAGGGGGTCTGAAGCCGTGAATCGAACCCCCTGCAGACACAACTGAGCACAAACCGCAGAACAAACATCAAAGTCTACTCAATGCTGGTAGATGCTTCCCAGGATGAGTAGATACACGTCAAAATCTACGCTATGCTGGTAGATGCTTCACAGGGTGAGTAGATGCACGTCACAATCTACACTATGCTGGTAGATGCTTCCCAGGGTGAGTAGATGCACGTCAAAATCTACTCAATGCTGGTAAATGCTTCCCAGGGTGAGTAGATACACGTCAAAATCTACTCAATGCTGGTAGATGCTTCCCAGGGTGAGCAGATGCACGTCACAATCTACACTATGCTGGTAGAATGCACTGAACCTGTGTTGCAACGAATTACCAAGTAGTTACAAAGTTTCACCACTAGAAACCACTTCGCCACTTTGGAGTAAATATTGCTCCTGTTGCAGTTTGTAAACAGCTCGAAGGAGCAGTGTAAGTCGCTCCGTATACTGATATTTATGGACGCGCCTTCAGTGTTTTCCTTATACGACATTTTTTTTTATTTATTAATGCAGGTTGGTTGAGGTTTTTACATAAATATATAACTACAAATTATATGGAAATTACATTAAAGTTGTTGAGCTCCTTAGGCCCCTCAGACGCCTGTCGGGAACACACAGGCGTTCCCTCTCTGGATCGCCACACTCAGGCTCTGGAAGAGAAAAGTGTCAGTCCTCTGGTGATTTTCATGATCCTGGAGCCGAGATCCTTGTGGAAACTCAGGGAAAGCCTTTCCAAGGGCCCCAGGGATTGTGACCCTATAGGATACTGGTGGGCCAAGTCCTTGTACTTGTTGAGCTCGTGATTTTCCATGTGATCAGTAGCACCGCTCTGCTGACCAGCACTAAATAGAATGTAGGGGAGAGCCAGGGTAGATGCTCAAGTACAATCACATATAAGCAGTCTACCGTTCTTCCACGGGATATAATACGATCCCGTCAGGGTGGATGGGAAGTGCATCCCGGAGGCTGGGTAGTAATAACCGAGGTTGTCTCTGGAATGGGCACTGGGATGGGCACTGGAATGGGCACTGGGATGGGCACTGGGCTGTAGCAAGGTTTCTCTTGATGATCCTTGACTTCATTGTGCCTAACATGTCAACCTTCAGAGCTCAAAGAGCACACACCAGGCAACACCACACTGGTATGCTACAACTTTGCCGCTGACACTCTGGTACTCAGTGTGAAGTGTTGCAGCAAGGAGGAAAGCTATTGCAATACGAGAGGTCTGCGGGTCTTAACTTTCAAATAAAAGCAGAGAAAATCCCCTGAGTGATGTGTACTCACAGTTCAGAGGCTCACTTTCTCTTACAGAGCTTGCACTCTCTAACATAGCTGCAGGAGTCCAGGATGGGGCTGTCCTATGAGATCACGTGACCAATACAGCAGAGGCAGTCATTACCTGATGGAGGCGCAGGTGGGTGTGATGCTGGCCATCCATCAACATTATCTCAGTACCTCGCCCACCACCACCACCACTTCTACTACCACCACCACTACTACCACCACCACCACTACCTACCACCACCACTACTACCATCACCACCACTACTGCCTCCACCACCACTACGCCTACCACCACCACCACACACACTGGAGATCCATAATCTTTGCTATATTGTGCTAATGTATTCACGTATGTGATACATACATACATACATATAATATACATATACACTTTATACACACTTTCACTTTAATCAATCAAACATAGTGCTCCTCTCATTGTCTTTCCCTAACGTTCCTGTCTTTCTCTTCTCCTTCATCCCACTTCTCCATGTTCCTCTCCCTCTCTCACCCTCCCCTATTCTCTTCGCTCCTCCCTGTTACTCTTTTCTCCTCTCTTTTACCCTCTCCTATCTCTCTGTTTATTTACTCTCCCTCCCTGACACTCCCTCTCCCCCTCCCCTATTTCATCTTCTGCATCCTTCCCTCTTTCTAATCTCTTCCTTCCCCACTCATCCTTTATCCTGTAATCTCTTCCTCTTTCACCCTTCCCTCTCCCCTCCTCTCCATTTCTTTCCTCTTCCCCCTTCTCTACACTTCCCTCTCCACTCTTCATCTGTCCTCTCTTCCCCATCTTTCTCTTCCTTCCATCCTCCTCTCAGTTCCACCATTTCCCAGTCAGCTCTTCCTGTCCATTCCACCCGTCTCTTCCTGTCCATCCCACCTGTTTCTTCCAGTCCCTCCCACCCGTCTCTTCCTGTCCATCCCACCTGTCTCTTCCAGTCCCTCCCACCCGTCTCTTCCTGTCTCATTTCATCCATGTTGACCTGAGTTTGATGCTGGCGGAAGTAGTTAAACATTGAAGGTCGACTATTCCGACTGATTTGGGGCTGGTTAGCTGATGATGTGTTGAGTGGTGGTTAGTTGTGATGTGTTGTGGTGTGAGTGGTGGTGTAGTGGTGGTGGTGGTGGTGTGTGGTGGTGTGGTGTGGTGGTGGTGGTGGTGGTAGTGGTGGTAGTGGTGGTGTAGTGGTGGTGGTGGTGGTGTGTGGTGGTGTGGGGTGGTGGTAGTGGTGGTAGTGGTGGTGTGGTAGTGGGTGGTAGTGGTGGTGTGTGGTGTGTGGTAGTGGTGGTGGTGGTGGTGGTGGTGTGTTGTGGTGGTGGTAGTGGTGAGTGGGTGGTGGTAGGTGAGTGGTGGTGGTGTGGTGGTGTGATGGTGATGGTGGTGATGGTGGTGTATCGTAATTAGGTGTGGTTCATGGTAAATACGTCTTAAGAAGGATCACATTGCTGGCCTCGGACCCTGACTTGTGCTTCCTCCTCTGCCTTGACCCTGAACCTTGACCTGGCTCTTGCTAGTAACCAGACAAGTTCCATCCTCTGCCTCTCATTAATAATAATAATAATAATAATAATAATATTATTATTATTCTAATTATTATTCTTATTCTTATTTTCCCCTAGCCTAGAACATACGCTAAATCCTCGCCAGTCGTTCATCATTGAACGTCCTCACGAAGTCCAAGGTCAAAGCACAAGTTGAAACACAAGATAAAATTGATTTTCTTATAGTTAAAAATTAGTAGAGTATTTTATTATACCAAAAAATAACAGTCCCCCTCAATAACTGGTCCCATGTGACTCTCAGATCCTTGGTACAATAAAACGGTTAACTTCCCTCTTAATAACTCTTTGTTGGGCAAGTATAACTATAATGGTTGGATTTGGATGAGCTTCTTGCATGTTATGGATTAGTACGTTCCAACACCTGGTTACTGTTATTACTACTGTCGTAAGTTACATATTTTTTTTAATTCACGTTAAAAAGTGAGCCTAAGCAGTCATTATTGCTACTAACGAGTGATTGCGAGTCTAGAATCACACTGCTTCTCATCCCAACTCTTCACTCTTGAACAGGGAGTCAGAGCTCTCTGGACGAGGAGGACTTTCCCTACTGGACAGAGACAGTGTCAACAATTTCATGTCCTTTGGATGTGCTCTTATTAGGGCCAATACAAGTATTTTCTATAGCAGAACATCAATTAAAAGAACAAATTGCTTCTATAAATAATTAGATCAATAACTAGATCTCTAATATTATTTAGATCACTGTGATATATACCAGTACACTCGTGCTGTACTGTACAGTAATATATCTTTATTACGCACACTATGTACATGATAACTGAAGTTATTAATGTACCTCACAGACTCTAGTGAAGGCACAGTATATCTCAAGTCCGTACAGTACATAACATAGCATGCTAAATATAATTAACGCTTGACAAGGCTAACTGCCTTAGCAGGACCTATTGCAGTGCAGTATAACACACAACGCAGTATATGGTGTACCACCAGCAACCTCTAGTCTCGTAGCAAGTGACATGAGTACAGAGAGTGTGTAACAGCCTCGAGTGTCAGTGTCTGTCGTAGTGTTTAGCGTTGTTTATTATTACTCTGGTTAGTTGCTAAACATTTTGCATACATCTTTGAGTTTATTATACACATAATGTATTACTTTGCAGTAGTCTACGTAACAACTCATCTTCTGCCTCTCCCACAGCAGCGCCAACCTGTCCCACATCCCTTGACCTTCAATGACCGGACAAGAACTTTCCATCCCAGGAGATGGCAGTACTGGGAAGGTCAGCAACAAACAGGAAGGATTTAACTAAAATGACATAATACATCACCAGAGGGCCAGGTCTGATAATCCACCTCCACACTGCTGCTCTCATGACAATCTCCAAGGAAGACTCAGAAATGTCAGAACTGCAGGAGCAGGACATGAAGGAGACAGGAGCACTCTGGGACCTCCACAGCGACGTCAGGACTGAGAAAGGCCACAACAGACAGTAGGATTTAGGTACGGCAGCTGACCAGGCGAGCAAGCACCCACATAAAGCAACAGGACAGTCACTCTCTTAATGACAGGTATTAAAGTATTCTTGACTAGTGGTGAACAGGTGACATGCAACTTTAATGACCCTCGAGTAGTCGATGGGCTTGAAACCTAACAAACCAGGTACTCACAGGTCTCACAAGGAAATAATTTAATTCTGGTGAATGGCTCTTGATCCGAGAAATTGCATTGCAACTACCCTTCCATTCCTCGGATCAAGCGTGACTACCTCACATTCCTCAGGTGCTGTACCACACGACAGGGTTTAGCGAATTTTGTGACTCTGTTATGTAATAATAATTACTGATTCGTTACCTTTGCATCTTCCTTCTTTAATGTTTGACCTTGACCATTGATTCATGACCTCCGACCTTTGTCCCATTATTCTGAAATAGTTGACCTTTCTGCACAGTAACATCGTTCCGTTCTCGGGTGATAGAACCCATAGTGGATAGTTTGACGATTTCCTTACAGTGGTACTGAAGTCTGAATTGCAGCTCATGGGGTGAGAAGTAAACCCATTTTGGATGCAAGTCAACCCATCCTATGTGGTGGAATGTGGCAAGTCAACCCATCCTGTGTGGTGGAATGTGACAAGTCAACCCATCCTGTGTGGTGGAATGTGACAAGTCAACCCATCCTGTGTGGTGGAATGTGACAAGTCAACCCATCCTGTGTGGTGGAATGTGACAAGTCAACCCATCCTGTGTGGTGGAATGTGGCAAGTCAACCCATCCTGTGTGGTGGAATGTGACAAGTCAACCCATCCTGTGTGGTGGAATGTGGCAAGTCAACCCATCCTGTGTGGTGGAATGTGGCAAGTCAACCCATCCTGTGTGGTGGAATGTGACAAGTCAACCCATCCTGTGTGGTGGAATGTGGCAAGTCAACCCATCCTGTGTGGTGGAATGTGACAACTCAACCCATCCTGTGTGGTGGAATGTGACAAGTCAACCCATCCTGTGTGGTGGAATGTGACAAGTCAACCCATCCTGTGTGGTGGAATGTGATAAGTCAACCATCCTGTGTGGTGGAATGTGACAAGTCAACCCATCCTGTGTGGTGGAATGTGACAAGTCAACCCATCCTGTGTAATGGAATATGACAGTGAAACATAGCTAGCATTAGTTTCTACTTTGTAACTATTATATAGAAAAGGGTAACACATAATACTGATGAATAAAATAAAAAAAGACTTGACCTTCCTTCCACACACACACACACACACACACACACACACACACACACACACACACACATCGTTTTCGACACTTTCTCTTCAAAATCCTTAAAAATCCAATCCTGGGAGAATCCATAAAGCGGAGGAGCCATTCCGGCGGCCTGACTGCACTGTGTCCTATCCCGCTAGCATTTAGAATCTATTACGGGCCAGTTCATCTCTCTCTCTTTTTCTCACACCCTCTCTCACCCTCTCTCTTTCTCTCACCCTCTCTCTCTTTCTCTCACCCTCTCTCTTTCTCTCACCCTCTCTCTCTTTCACCCTCTCTCACTCTCTCTCCTTGACTCACTCATCTAGATAATACACGATAATTCTTAACCTCAAGAGAAAGAGATCAGTCTTCTTAGCTTTGAAGTCTTTCCCTTGCTTTCTCTTGCTTTAGGTCTTTCCTTGTACTTCTCTCTCTCTCTCTCTCTCTCTCTCTCTCTCTCTCTCTCTCTCTCTCTCTCAGTCCACGTCTGCTCACGAGATCGCTTAAATCGTCTCAAAATGACGTACTAAAAACAAACTCGGTTCTCAGCCCCAAAATTAAAACTGTTTCAGAAGAATCTACTTCATTATTTTCCAAAAGCCTCGACTAATATGCATATATTCCATTCCCCTGAGAGCTTAATATAGGTTTTAAAGCCAGAGGAAGACGAGGATAAAGTTAATGCTGGAATACAACCTCTTCTTCTCTCTCTCTCTCTCTCTCTCTCTCTCTCTCTCAACTGCATTGTTTGTGTTCCAACTACATTGTTTGAATCCCAATTCCATTGTTTGTGTTCTAACACCATTGTTTGCGTTCTAGCTCCATTGTTTGAATCCCACTTCCATTGTTTGTGTTCTAACACCATTGTTTGTCTTCTATTTCAATTGTTTTCGTTATAACACTATTGCTGTTGTTCTAACACCATTGTTTGTGTTCTAATTAAATTGCGTTTTCGCCATTGTTATTCTAAATCCATTGTTAGTGTTCTAACACCATTGTTTGTGTTCTAACACCATTGTTAGTGTTCTAATACCATTGTTTGTATTCTAACACCATTTTTAGTGTTCTAATACAATTGTCAATGTTCTAATACCATTATTAGTGTTCTAACTCCATTGTTAGTGTCTAACATTATTAGTTTTCTAACCCCATTTATTGTGTTCAACACCAATGTTTGTGTCCTAACACTATAGTTTATGTTCTAACACCATTGTTAATGTTCTAACACCATTGTTCGAGTGTAACACCATTGTTTGTGTTTTAACACCATTGTTTGTGTGTAACACCATTGTTTGCGTTCCAACACATTTGTTTGTCTTCTAATACTATTGTGTTCTAATTCCATTGTTTGTATTCTAACTCCATTGTTTGCTCTTTAATTTCGTTGTTTGAGTTCTAAATGCATTGTTTACGTTCTACCGGCTTTTGTTAGTATGTCTAGCGACATTGTTAATGTATATAATATATATATATATATATATATATATACATATCGAAAGATATACACTCATCGATGTATTTACAATGCTGAAATTGTATTTACTAGGTATTTTAAGCATTTATCTTCTGCTAAATAATTCAGAAAAGGAAAACTTAGAGAAATTAAAAAATATAAATTAATATTTTAAAGAAATTTAAATCTATTTAGCTTTTAGCAAACTGACCAAAAATGCTTATTTCCACATCCAATTTTTTCCCTACGCTTTTATGAAATTAAATTACAAAAAAATCAAAATTTAAAACCCTTTGAAATTCGAAAGGGAAAGATGTATCTTTAATGCCTTGGATCAAGAGCCCTTGAACAGATGAGGAAAAGGTGTTGAGGCATGTGTGAATAATTATGGGTCGCTAGACCCAAAGAGTTAGTTAAATGCGAGTTGTTGTCTCCGTAGAGTTAGCGAAATGTGGACTGTAAAGTCCGTAGAGTTAATGAACCGTGGGTTGGTAAGTCCGTAGAGTTAGTGAAATATGGATTACGGATCCGCAGAGTTAGTGAACTGTGGGTTGCTTATACCGCAGAGTTAGTGAACTGTGGGTTGCTTATACCGCAGAGTTAGTGAACTGTGGGTTGCTTATACCGCAGAGTTAGAAAAAGGTGTATGTTCCTGTGTTGCCAGTTACAAAGAGTTTATGAAATGTTGGTCACTAAATAATAAAATGGCACAATACAGTGGCTGGAACAATACAGTAACTGGAACAATACAGTAGCTGGAACAATACAGTGGCTGGAACAATACAGTGGCTGGAACAATACAGAAATAACCCGCTAATAAGAGTATGAAATTTCAACGGCGTTCCGGTCCAACTAAGAACATTAACTAAGTCATTAACTAAGTCATTAACTAAGAACATTAACTAAATAATTAACTAAGTCATTAACTAAGTCATTAACTAAGTCATTAACTAAGTCATTAACTAAGTCATTAACTAAGTCATTAACTGGTAAATCGATCAAAATGTTCACACCCTAGATTAGAATTGTGTTCTACACCTAGAATTAGAATTGTGGGTTGCTACACCCTTAGAATTAGTGAATTGTGGGTTGCTACACCCTTAGAATTAAAGAATTGTGGGTTGCTACACCCTTAGAATTAGTGAATTGTGGGTTGCTACACCCTTAGAATTAGTGAATTGTGGGTTGCTACACCCTTAGAATTAGTGAATTGTGGTTGCTACACCTTAGAATTATGAATTGTGGGTTGCTACACCTTAGAATTATGAATTGTGGGTTGCTCACCTAGAATTAGGAATTGTGGTTGCTACACCCTTAGAATTAGTGAATTGTGGGTTGCTCCCATTTCCTTAGAATTATGATTGTACACTGAATTGTAGGGTTGCTACACCTTAGAATTAGTGAATTGTGGGTTGCTACACCCTTAGAATTAGTGAATTGTGGGTTGCTACACCCTTAGAATTAAAATTGTGGGTTGCTACACCTTAGAATAGAATTGTGGGTTGCTACACCCTTAGAATTAGTGGGTTGCTAATGAATTGTGTGTGGGTTGCTACTTCCTTAATAAGGGCAATTAGTGGAATTGTGTGTGAGTTGCTACACCCTTAGAATTAGAATGAATTGTGGGTTGCTACAAGAGGGGCACCCTTAGAATTAGAATGGGGTTGACATAATTAGTGAATTGTGGGTTGCTACACCCTTAGAATTAGTGAATTGTGGGTTGCTACACCCTTAGAATTAGTATGAATTGTGGGTTTGCTACACCTAAATTGGAATGGTTTACACTTAGTAGAATTGTGGTTGCTACACCCTAGATAGGAATTGTGGTCTACCCTAAATAGGTTGTGGGTCTACACCTTAGAATTAGTGAATTGTGGGTTGCTACACCCTTAGAATTAGTGAATTGTGGGTTGCTACACCCTTAGAATTAGTGAATTGTGGGTTGCTACACCCTTAGAATTAGTGAATTGTGGGTTGCTACACCCTTAGAATTAGTGAATTGTGGGTTGCTACACCCTTAGAATTAGGAATTGTGGGTTGCTACACCTTAGAATTAGAGAATTGTGGGTTGCTACACCTTAGAATTGGAATTTGGTTGCTACCCTTAGAATTAGGAATTGTGGGTTGCTACACCCTTAGAATTAGAATTGTGGGTTGCTACACCCTTAGAATTAAGAATGTGGGTTGCTACACCCTTAGAATTAGGAATTGTGGGTTGCTACACCCTTAGAATTAGAGAATTGTGGGTTGCTACACCCTTAGAATTAGTGAATTGTGGGTTGCTACACCCTTAGAATTAGAGAATTGTGGGTTGCTACACCCTTAGAATTAGAATTGTGGGTTCACACCCTTAAATTAGGAATTGTGGGTTGCTACACCCTTAGAATTAGAGAATTGTGGGTTGCTACACCCTTAGAATTAGGAATTGTGGGTTGCTACACCCTTAGAATTAGAGAATTGTGGGTTGCTACACCCTTAGAATTAGAGAATTGTGGGTTGCTACACCCTTAGAATTAGAGAATTGTGGGTTGCTACACCCTTAGAATTAGAGAATTGTGGGTTGCTACACCCTTAGAATTAGAGAATTGTGGGTTGCTACACCCTTAGAATTAGAGAATTGTGGGTTGCTACACCCTTAGAATTAGAGAATTGTGGGTTGCTACACCTTAGAATTAAGAATTGTGGGTTGCTACACCCTTAGAATTAGAGAATTGTGGGTTGCTACACCCTTAGAATTAGAGAATTGTGGGTTGCTACACCCTTAGAATTAGAGAATTGTGGGTTGCTACACCCTTAGAATTAGAGAATTGTGGGTTGCTACACCCTTAGAATTAGAGAATTGTGGTCACACAGAATTGGATGTGTTGCTACACCCTTAGAATTAGAGAATTGTGGTTGCTACACCCTTAGAATTAGAGAATTGTGGGTTGCTACACCCTTAGAATTAGAGAATTGTGGGTTGCTACACCCTTAGAATTAGAGAATTGTGGGTTGCTACACCCTTAGAATTAGAGAATTGTGGGTTGCTACACCCTTAGAATTAGAGAATTGTGGGTTGCTACACCCTTAGTAGGTGTGGTTGCTACACCTTAGAATTAGAATTGTGGGTTGCTACACCCTTAGAATTAGAGAATTGTGAGAATTGTGGCTACACCTTAGAATTAGAAATTGTGGGTTGCTACACCCTTAGAATTAGAGAATTGTAGGTTGCTACACCCTTAGAATTAGAGAATTGTGGGTTGCTACACCCTTAGAATTAGAGAATTGTGGGTTGCTACACCCTTAGAATTAGAGAATTGTGGGTTGCTAAGTACTTGGAGTTGCAAGCGCGGGTCCGCAGGTTACCTTTAGTTTACAAACAATTCAGAGGCGCTGTAAACACAGCAAACCTGTATTCTACCACTTTCTTCACATGGACTATTTACCGTTCACCCACACTGGCTGGTTTTTACCTTCACCACACTGGCGGCTGTTTTTTTACCGTTCACCCACACTGGGCTGTTTTTATACCGTTCACCCACACTGGGGATGTTGTTTTTTACCGTTCACCAACATTGGGGCTGTTTTTATACCGTTCACACACACTGGGGCTGTTTTTATACCGTTCACACACACTGGGGCTGTTTTTATACCGTTCACACACACTGGGGCTGTTTTTATACCGTTCACACACACTGGGGCTGTTTTTATACCGTTCACACACACTGCGGCTGTTTTTATACCGTTCACACACACTGGGGCTATTTTTATACCGTTCACACACACTGGGGCTGTTTTTATACCGTTCACACACACTGGGGCTGTTTTTATACCGTTCACTCACACTGGGGCTGTTTTTCTTATCTTTCAGATAATTATGAAGAGACGTGATGGGTGGGAGAGAAGGGCTGGTGAGAGACGAATAGTAGAAGAGAGAGCGAGAGAGTTAAAAAGATTAACAAA
Organism: Cherax destructor; assembly: GCA_009830355.1. NCBI lineage: Eukaryota > Metazoa > Arthropoda > Malacostraca > Decapoda > Parastacidae > Cherax > Cherax destructor. The sequence goes on along the minus strand of WNWK01000098.1, from coordinate 242,751 downwards.
AGAGAGGGTTAGAAGAGAAAAGGGGCAGAAGAGATGGGTCAAGAGAAGAAAGACAAGAAAGAACTGTTAAAAAACGAAAATAACGAATAGAAGAAAGATAGAGACGTAAAAAAATAATTAAAGAGAGGGATATAAGAGAAAGACAATTGGACAAAGAAATGAAAGAAGAAAAACGGGTCTCTCTCTCTCTCGCTCTCTCTCTCTCTTTTCAACAAATCCGGGCCAATCCATCGCTGACAAGAACGGCCTCG
>WNWK01000098.1:195000-237500 GCA_009830355.1 Cherax destructor | reverse complement strand
TCAGGGAAAAAAATCTGTATTTCAGTACAACCTCTAAATCCCCACGCATTTTGACATTTCATCCCCTTCAGTGTCCTTTAAAAAAATTGTCCAGCGTTGAAAACATTACTTGTTCTTGTCGTTTCAGATTACTCGACGACACACTTTGCAGTCCTATTGCTTTTAATGTAAGTGTTTTAAAATAATGGACCCGATTTGAAATATATACTGCTTTGAAACTGGCTCCATCATTCTGAAAACACCCAGTATTTGGTGTTATCAACTAATAATACCCTGAATCGTCCAGTCAGTTCCTCACATATCTTTTAGTGTTTTCCTGTGAGCTCTTTCCTCTTCCTTAATTCCTTGGGCTTGTTATTCGGGCCTTTAAGGTCAACCTTCTTATGTGGCTGTGAAGAACTTTCTCTTCTAAAATGTCTTGTTCACTCGCAAAGATCCCAATAACACGAGTGTAAACAACTCGGGAAAGTCGCCACGCCAGATTTTCGACTGGTTTTTCGAATAGTTTATGGAGTGGTTTATCAAATGGTTTATCGAGTTGTTTATCGAGTTGTTTTTATCGAGTGATTAACCGACAGTTTTTTTTCTAGTTTTCTTTCTGCTTCTCTTCTTATCTTGCTTCTTCTACAAGATGCCTCGACCGCGTCGTGACTGTCTGTACTTCTGTCTTGGGAGACGGTGTATCGAGCCTCCTGCGTCACACACTTTCATTTGTCCCTCCTTTTCCACCCTGCTAACTCTCAAAATTCCATACTCTCTTTTACTCTTTCACTCTCAGTGTTCAGGTGAACTATGAACTTTCACTCTCATTGTTCAGGTGAACTATGAACTTTCACTCTCATTGTTCAGGTGAACTATGAACTTTCACTCTCAGTGTTCAGGTGAACTAAAGGCTGCTTTTGTCCTGCCTAGTGAGTCTCTTTTTTTTTTACAAATTTCTCGTTTAACCCCAGACATTTATTTTAGGATAAGTCAACAATAGATAAAGATGAATCAAGAATACATCAAAAATAAAACAAGAGAAGACGTAGATGAAACAGGAGGAGACGTAGAAGGATGAAGAGTAGACAGAGAAAAGCCAAAAGTAGACATGGGAAAAAAAAAGACACGGGAAAGAAATACACGGGAAAAAAAACACAGGAAAAAAGAACACGGGAAAAAAGGACACAGGAAAAAATACAAGGGAAAGAAAGACACTGGGAAAAAAAGGCACGGTAAAAAAAGACACGGGAAAAAAAGACACGGGAAAAAACACGGGAAAAAAAGAACACAGGAAAAGATACACGGAGAAAAAAGACACGGGAAAAAAACACTGGAAAAAAAGACACGGGAAAAAAGTCACGGGGAAAAAAGACACGGGATAAAAAAGTCACGGGAAAAAAACACTGGAAAAAAAGACACGGGAAAAAAGTCACGGGGAAAAAAGACACGGGATAAAAAGTCACGGGAAAAAAAGACACGGGAAAAAAAGACACGGGGAAAAAAAGACACGGGGAAAAAAATCATGGAAAAAAAGACATGAGAAAAAAGACACGGAAAAAAAGACACGGGAAAGACACGGGAAAAAAGACAAGGGAAAAAATACACGGAAAGACACGGTGGAAAAAAGACACGGGAAAAAAGACAGGGGAAAAAGACACAGGGGTAAAAGACACGGGAAAAAAGACACCGGAAAAAATACACGGGAAAAAAAGACACGGGGAAAAAAGACACGGGGAAAAAAGACAAGGGGAAGAAAAGACAAGGGGAAAAAGACACGGGGAAAAAAGACACAGGGAAAAAAAAAGAAACAAATCTCCAACATCTCAAAAAAATCCCATCCAACTTTCACTCAAATTTTTGCTAACCTCTTCACGCTGAACTAACTCAACCGCAATAAAAAAAAACTATTTTTTTTAATTAAGCTTTCGTTTTCTTTTTTATGGGGCCCCACCTCACTTTTTTTTTAATAACAACAACCAAAAGAAAAGTATATTTTAAACAGGTGTACTTCACTTCTTCAGGAAAACTTACGCATTCAAAAATAAAGACAAAAATCCTATTTTTTCCCACTCAAGAGTTTATTTATAAGTTTAGGCAGCGCCACTTTTGTCCTGGATGGTGGCTGGGGGGGGGATGATGATGATGATAATGATAATTATGATAATAATAATAATAGTAATATTATTATTATTATTATTGTTGTTATGATTTTATAGATAATACTACAATCTCTTCGAGCGTAATAACAATATGTAAGAGTACAAGAGAATACATGGGACTATAAGAGAACATGAGAGTACATGAGAGTCCATGGAGTATATTGAAGTATATAAGAGTACATGAGAGTATATGGAAGTACATGAGAATACATGTGAGCACATGGTAGTACATGGGAATACTCAAGATTACATGGAGGTACACGAAAGTACACGAAAGTACACACAAAAGAACAGAGAGCAGGAAACTTGAGAGTACACGCAGAGGAGTACTGTACTCTTCCGTAAGTACTATCATTCTTTTCTAGGTGTCGGGCTCAGGTTAGGTAAGATACAGGACGAGTGTTTCCCGACGCTGGTCTTAGTCACATGATGACCCGCAGCTGGTGCCTTTGGTCACCTGAGCGAGGCCTTCTCCTGGCTTACCGGACCACCCCTTTAAAAAAATATTGTTATAATTCTAACCAGTTGGCTTTTATCTAGGTGTTTAAGGCAAGGATAGTAAAGCGGAAGGCTCTCTCACACCCTCCGGCTACTGCCATCACGAGACATGGAGACAATATATCACGGGTATGGTACGCAAACTGACTTTTTTTGTATAAATTAAAAATTCGGTTAAGTTAGTCAGGCACGATTGTATTTTTGTTAAGGAATCCATGTTGATTCCCTGTTTTTAAATCATAATGTTACGGAAAATTAATCATTTTGCCCCTAATAAGAGTCTCCTTCATTTGTTTATTTAAAACATTATGTTAATTACGCTGATGGGACGATATTTGAGGGCATAATTCTTGTCTATTTTTCGTTTTAATTTTGGTATAATTCTCGCCAGTTTCCAGTCGCCTTGTACATTGTCGCCTTGTACATTGTCGCCTTGTACATTGTACTTTTGATGTGTTAAATATTACTGACAGTGGGTAAGCAATAAGGTATTTACATTATTTCACGACCCTGACAGAAAGTTCATCTGATACCTTTTGATTCGACACACCAGTTTATAATAGTACATGTACAAGGTATACTGGTGTAGCTGATATCAGTGACATACTACTATATAGAAAGCCCCTTGTTATGGAGAACATTTCGAGCAATTTTGTCCCCAGGATGCGACCTACACCAGTCGACTAACACAAAGGTGAACATGGACAGCAGGTGTTTAAGGAAACACGTCCTAATGTTTCACCCGTACTAGGAATCAAACCACGGACCTCAGTGTGTGAGCTGAGTGCTCTACCCTCCCAGCTACGGGACACCTCATCTTCTATTACTGTCTTAACATGTCAAAGAAAACGGAAAGGAAATAGATATCTACTGATAGCTGCAAACACCAGCTAACTAATCCCACAAATAGCAACTAAAAACAACTAACGACAAACACAACATATAAATCGCAAGAAGGAAAATCCCCCGCCACTCCGCGAAGTCTGCCGCAAGCAGTCTTTTAATTCCTTAAATAATCCAATGTTAATCTCGCCTTGCCTGAGTTCGTATGTGCTCTTATTAGCCGGGAATATTTTTAATCAAGCACCGAGCACTTTTGCATGTGCATAAAATTCTTAATTCCGCCGTGAATTCCGAAAATATTCATTTTACGCTCCACTGGAGTAAATTCTGCCCTGCCTGGACGACCACTGTGCAGAGAACGAGTGGAAAGTTGATCACTGCTTCAACTTTCAAGTTGCTTTGCCCTCGTTGCACGAGTCCGGTATGCAGGGACCCTCTGGCGAAGTGATTGCAATCACTCGTATGGTTACGACAGCCTACCTTACAGTGGCGGTTGATGCAGTGCAATATTCAGTGGTCAACAACCCGGAATTAAATACCGCTGGAGATTGAACTGCGTTAAAATTCAATTTCTTACCACTCCATTGAAGCGCTACACGGGAGCCTTGTGCTCCCAGGTATGTTTAGCATGGGAGATTGATGTCCCAGGTATGTTTAACACGGGAGACAGATGTCCCAGGTATGTTTAACACGGGAGACAGATGTCCCACGTATGTTTAACACGGGAGACAGATGTCCCAGGTATGTTTAACACGGGAGACTGACGTTTCAGGAATGTTTAACTTGACATAGAAAATAGAATCATATATTTACCTAAGTATACTCACGTAATTATATATATATATATATATATATATATATATATATATATATATATATATACTTAGAAGTTTCGACCACTCCTGAACGGGTCTAAATGTCTAAGGTTTCCTCTCTGGGTGCTTGTGGTCAGTATATTTGGTCTTGTGTCTCGCTACCAGACAAAAGGTGAGAGATAGGAACTGTCTGATGGTCTCTCCCTTGAGAGATGGAGAGAGAAAGAGATGGTGAGTGAGGTGAGAGATGGTGAGAGTGAGGGATGATGAAAGTGAGAGATGGTGAGAGTGAGGGATGATGAGAGTGAGAGATGGTGAGAGTGAGAGATGGTGAGAGTGAGAGATGGTGAGACAGTTCCTTACAACAAGCAATAATAATAATAAAAATAATAATAATAATAATAATAATAATAATAATAATACAACAATAATAATAATAATCATAATAATAAAAATAATACAAAAATTCCCCACCTGTCCCAGCCACTCTTAACGAGTGACTAACGAGAAATAAACGAAGCTCAGGCCGTTAATAATAGGTAGCTTCAAGGTTAATTAAATGAGGATCACTGTATTGAAAGTAATTTATGTGATAATGAGGGTGGGGGTGAAGGTGGGGAATTAGGGTGGGGGATGAAGGTGGGGAATTAGGGTTGTGAATGAGGGTGGGGATGAAGGTGGGGAATTAGGGTTGGGGATGAGGGTGGGGATAGGGAGGGGATGAGGGTGGGGTTAGGGGGGTTGAGGGTGGGGATGAGGGTGGGAATGAGGGTGGGGATGAGGGTGGGGATGAGGGTGGGGATGAGGGTGGGGAATGTAATGGATAGGGAATAGTGGGGATAAATGGGTGGAGGTGGGGGTGGGGATGAGGTGGGGATGAGGGTGGGGATGAGGGTGGGGATGAGGTGGGTGAGGGGGGGATGAGGGTGGGGGATGAGGGTGGGGGATGAGGGTGGAGGATGAGGGTGGGGGATGAGGGTGGGGATGAGGGTGGGGGATGAGGGTGGGGATGAGGGTGGGGGATGAGGGTGGGGAAATGGTAAGGAATAGAGTAGATGAGGGTGGGGGATGAGGGTGGGAGGTGACTGGTAGACCGAGGTAGACAAGGCATACTGTGAGCGTTTATCTCTCTATCTTCCCATCTATTTATCTATATATTGATCTAGCTGGCTTAAGTCTAGATTATCTTTTTCAGAGGCGAAAATCAGCTTTGTCTAAACTATCTTTGCTTAAGTCTAAATCAGTCTTGTCGGAGACTAAATCTCTGGTCCTTTGTCCAAATTATCTTTTTCCTAAATAATCCTTTATCTAAATCATCCTTTGTCTAAATTATCCTTTGACTAAATCATCCTTTGACTAAATCATCCTTTGACTAAATCATCCTCTATCTAAACCATCCTTTGTCTAAATCATCCTTTGTCTAAATCATGTCTTGCGAGCATTTAGACCGGCCTTTGCGATGTCTAAACCGAAAATAGCAATATCTAAATCAGTCTTACTGAGAGTCAGCAACAGTCTCATTGAGCGTTACTACAGTCTAAACTGGCCTCACCAGTTGAAATCGCGTCTACCTCCCAGTCTGGATCAGTCTGGCTGCAGTGCCATATGCCTCGCCTGGCGTCTGGATCAGTCTTGCTGCAGTGCCATATGCCTCGCCTGGCGTCTGGATCAGTCTTGCTGCAGTGCCATATGCCTCGCCTGGCGTCTGGATCAGTCTTGCTGCAGTGCCATAAGCCTCGCCAGGCGTCTGGATCAGTCTTGCTGCAGTGCCATAAGCCTCGCCTGGCGTCTGGATCAGTCTTGCTGCAGTGCCATAAGCCTCGCCAGGCGTCTGGATCAGTCTTGCTGCAGTGCCATAAGCCTCGCCTGGCGTCTGGATCAGTCTTGCTGCAGTGCCATAAGCCTCGCCTGGCGTCTGGATCAGTCTGGCTGCAGTGCCATAAGCCTCGCCTGGCGTCTGGATCAGTCTGGCTGCAGTGCCATAAGCCTCGCCTGGCGTCTGGATTAGTCTAAATCGGCCGAGAAATTTGAAATCCGCCCTGCCGCAGTCTCGATCAGTCTTGCCGCGGTATAATAAGCCTTGCCCGATGCCTGCGTCACTCGTTCCCAGTCTGAATCAGTCTTGGCCGAGCTTAAATCAGCCGTACCCAGCGGGAAGGTATTGGAAAAGCAATACAGTACGGCCGCCTGAATTATCACGGGTTGAAAACCCAATGGCGGAATGAGCTCTCATTTATTTAAGAAAAAGCGGAAAAAATGTCGTCTTTTTTAACGCATTTTTCCCCTTGCAGGCGTGACGCAGACGCGACACAGAGTTACGACGAGGTGACGCAAAGCGATTAGGACGCATTTCGCCAGCGTCAACTCACTTCGACTGTGGATCTGGTGAAGAGAATTACGCATGCAGACGCGAGATACGCGTTAGCTTAACGCAGACGTATGCGTAAGACTAGCGAACTCGAGCCACAGAGGCAGTGGAAGGACAACGAACGCACGGACAGATCGCAAATACGGACAAAAAATAGGTCCTTACATGGAGTTATGTGGACAGTTACTGCAAGAAGAGAAAAAGGAGCACTGAAAGGCAAGGCAGAGAAAGAGCTTCAGAGAAGAGAATAAAGAGAGAGAAAGAGAGAGAGAGAGAGAGAGAGAGAGAGAGAAGAGAGAGAGAGAGAGAGAGAGAGAGAGAGAGAGAGAGAGAGAGAGAGAGAAAGCTAAACAAAGGATGCAAAGACAGCAGACCACATTAAGGTCAGAGCTAAAGACTCGGGGACATCGTAAGAAGTCAGAGGTAATAGCGTGGAGGCAATGTCTGGAAGCTTAACAGTCAGACATCAGCACTGAGTGCCCTGAGTAAGGGCTCAGGCATTTAAGTGCTCCTGACTAAGGGTTCAGGCACCACATGCTCCTAAGGGTTCAGGCCCCTAGTGCTAATGACTAAGAATTCAGGCACGAGATAAGGGAAGCATCTCTAGCACACCCCATTCTGTGCCATGTCCCCATTCCCCCCCACGAGGCGAGCCTCATTACGACCCATTGTCAGCCTCACCTATTCAGCCTCTCCAAACTTATTAACTCCGTCAAAATATGGCGAGTCTTGGCGGCTCCTTATGAGACATCTTTTATGAAAGAAAGAAATCATTTCCCTCCTCCCCCCCTCCCAGGAAGAAGGCAGGTCTGGGTTAGGCTGGGCTGGAGTAGATCTGTCTAGACTAAGGTGCTTCGGGCTCTGGGTTGAGATGACAGAGGAAGACAGTGGGAGATGAGGTAATCAGTCCCTCAGTCTTGATGACGTACTGAACTTCAGCTTCCAGGGTGAGGGACTGATTACCTCAGCTTTCTCTTCAGTGTTTAGTTCTGTAAGACTGGGAGACTGATGACTGATGATCTTCAAGTCACATCTCAACTGAATTGATGAACTGATAAAGCCACCGAGTGGCGAAACGTCTTTAAAATAAACAAACCCAAGAATAACATATTTGTTAAATTCCACATAGGGTTAACAAAACTGCTGAACTGAGTTGGACTAGGCTAGAGTAGGTGAGACCAGAGAGGTCGCTGAAAAGACCACGTCATCATGCGGGTCGTACAGACCTCACAGAAGGCCTACTTCACTCTCTGGTCCTAGACTATCTTCCATTATTTCCATGCATCACTGTCAGCATGAGTGGGGTCGTCCTGGTGGGCCTCACTAGATGACAGATGACGTTGTGTTAAAACTTTGCTGAGTCATCCTTTAAGATAAATGTCTTGTTACGTTACTGGTGTTCATCCTCAGTGGCAAACCCTCATCAATTACCTTCAATTACGGTAACTGGTCTGGCTGAGGTAGTCTGGCTGAGGTGGTCTGGCTGAGGTAGTCTGGCTGAGGTGGTCTGGCTGAGGTGGTCTGGCTGAGGTGGTCAGACTGAGCTGGTCTGGCTGAGGTGGTCAGACTGAGGTGGTCTGGCTGAGGTGGTCAGACTGAGCTGGTCTGGCTGAGGTGGTCTGGCTGAGGTGGTCAGACTGAGGTGGTCTGGTGAGGTGGTCAGACTGAGGTGGTCTGGCTGAGGTGGTCGACTGAGCTGGTCGGCTGAGGTGGTCTGGCTGAGGTGGTCAGACTGAGGTGGTCTGGCTGAGGTGGTCAGACTGAGGTGGTCTGGCTGAGGTGGTCTGGCTGAGCTGGTCTGGCTGAGGTGGTCAGACTGAGGTGGTCTGGCTGAGGTGGTCAGACTGAGGTGGTCTGGCTGAGGTGGTCTGGCTGAGGTGGTCAGACTGAGGTGGTCTGGCTGAGGTGGTCAGACTGAGGTGGTCTGGCTGAGGTGGTCAGACTGAGGTGGTCAGACTGAGGTGGTCTGGCTGAGGTGGTCAGACTGAGCTGGTCTGGCTGAGGTGGTCTGGCTGAGGTGGTCAGACTGAGGTGGTCTGGCTGAGGTGGTCAGAATGAGGTGGTCTGGCTGAGGTGGTCAGACTGAGCTGGTCTGGCTGAGGTGGTCTGGCTGAGGTGGTCAGACTGAGGTGGTCTGGCTGAGGTGGTCTAGGACTGAGGTGGTCTGGCTGAGGTGGTCAGACTGAGGTGGTCTGGCTGAGGTGGTCAGACTGAGGTGGTCAGCTGAGGTGGTCAGGTACTGAGGTGGTCTGGCTGAGGTGGTCTGGCTGAGGTGGTCAGACTGAGGTGGTCTGGCTGAGGTGGTCAGGACTGAGGTGGTCTGGCTGAGGTGGTCAGACTGAGGTGGTCTGGCTGAGGTGGTCAGACTGAGGTGGTCTGGCTGAGGTGGTCAGACTGAGGTGGTCATGGGCTGAGGTGGTCTGGCTGAGGTGGTCAGACTGAGGTGGTCTGGCTGAGGTGGTCAGACTGAGGTGGTCTGGCTGAGGTGGTCAGACTGAGGTGGTCTGGCTGAGGTGGTCTGGCTGAGGTGGTCGACTGAGGTGGTCTGGCTGAGGTGGTCAGACTGAGGTGGTCTGGCTGAGGTGGTCAGACTGAGGTGGTCTGGCTGAGGTGGTCAGACTGAGGTGGTCTGGCTGAGGTGGTCAGACTGAGGTGGTCTGGCTGAGGTGGTCTGGCTGAGGTGGTCAGACTGAGGTGGTCTGGCTGAGGTGGTCAGACTGAGGTGGTCTGGCTGAGGTGGTCAGACTGAGGTGGTCTGGCTGAGGTGGTCAGACTGAGGTGGTCTGGCTGAGGTGGTCAGACTGAGGTGGTCTGGCTGAGGTGGTCAGACTGAGGTGGTCTGGCTGAGGTGGTCAGACTGAGGTGGTCTGGCTGAGGTGGTCAGACTGAGGTGGTCTGGCTGAGGTGGTCTGGCTGAGGTGGTCAGACTGAGGTGGTCTGGCTGAGGTGGTCAGACTGAGGTGGTCTGGCTGAGGTGGTCAGACTGAGGTGGTCTGGCTGAGGTGGTCAGACTGAGGTGGTCTGGCTGAGGTGGTCAGACTGAGGTGGTCTGGCTGAGGTGGTCTGGCTGAGGTGGTCAGACTGAGGTGGTTTGGCTGAGGTGGTCAGACTGAGCTGGTCTGGCTGAGGTGGTCTGGCTAAGGTGGTCAGACTGAGGTGGTCTGGCTGAGGTGGTCAGACTGAGCTGGTCTGGCTGAGGTGGTCTGGCTGAGGTGGTCAGACTGAGGTGGTCTGGCTGAGGTGGTCAGACTGAGCTGGTCTGGCTGAGGTGGTCAGACTGAGGTGGTCTGGCTGAGGTGGTCTGGCTGAGGTGGTCAGACTGAGGTGGTCTGGCTGAGGTGGTCTGGCTGAGGTGGTCAGACTGAGGTGGTCTGGCTGAGGATGTCACCCTTGTTACATAACGTAATATAACTGTGATTACATTTTTAATTAATTTGCCTTGATAATATCGCAACCATGTAATCCCAGCAGATCATACAAGATACTGTATACTATAGATGTATTTTCCTCAGCGTATACTGAGAGTTTACTCTAATCCCTATTTTAGGGATTAAAATACTCTCGTCTGGTGATGGAAAGGTTAGGTGCAGCCTTAATGACCCTCGTGTAGGAGATAGGCTTGACACCCCTTTAACCAATCAACCAATCACAAGTACTGTAATTAAGATTAATATTTTGTGCATCAGAAAACATTCCACCGAATTCAGACGATTTGTTATACTTCTGTCCGATTTATGTACAGAAAATCAGCGTACTTAACAGACTGGTAATCGTGAAACTGGACCACTACATGAACATTGTCTTCAACACTGTTACATTCAGTGTTTTCGAGCAGTTTTTAGTATCCAGTCTCAGTGAAGTCTACAGCATTCGTTAAATCGCCATCTCTGCCTACCAGCTTCATTATCTCTCATATCTTCCTCTCATTCTACTTGGTATCATGATCACCCCCTCAGGTCTACCTCTCACCCTAGCTAGTACCATCAGCGTCTCTTAGATCTTCCTCTCACCCTTTTATTATCAGCATTCTTCAAACCTTTCTCTCACCTTAGTACTATCAGCATCCTTCAGATCTTCCTCTCACCCTAGCTAGTACTATCAGCATCCTTCAGATCTTCCTCTCACCCTAGCTAGTACTGTCAGCATCCTTCAGATCTTCCTCTCACCCTAGCTAGTACTATCAGCATCCTTCAGATCTTCCTCTCACCCTTCCTAACATCAACATTCCTCGGATGTTCGTCTCACCCTACCTAACAGCATCAGCTTCTTTCAGAGCTTTCTCTCTCTCCCTGCCTAATAACATCAGCATCCTTCAGCATGAAACTCTTCAGTTGAGTTTGCAACATTGTCAGCTAGTCTTGCAAGAGCACCATCGCAGAATATAACCAGTCTTATCATCAGCACCAGACTGCTTATGACGACGTTTAGGTAAGTCCTGGACCGAAGCGTCGTCACAGCGAACTTGCCAGTGTTCCAGGACGGACCGAAATGTCGTCATAAGGTTCCTCTTCCAAGTCTGGGTTTCTGGTGAATTTTTTATCCACGATATTATGAGTGATTTTCTGAATTACTTTCATACATTGTATAAGAACTCAGACCGCTGTCTAACATCCCATTCTTTCTTCTTTGTCTATACAGTACTTTATTCTATTTTATTTGTGAGGTAATTTATCCTTTCCTCTCACTCTGATATCCATGTGCTACCGCGCAACTTTCCACAGAATGCATATGTGGTGTACAGTAAACTAGCCTCTCTGACGGCAAAATCTAAATCAGATCTACAGCTATTTTAATTGTCTAGGCAAAGCTTTCTCTGTATTTACAAAGATACTTCTGTTATATTCAATGGACTCCACGCCAACACAGCATCTATCCACATAAATTTCCCACAGCAACACAGTACCCTGGCTGCACCACCAGTGTGTGTGTTGCTCACACCATCACACTATTCCTCTTCCTCTGATCCTGTTCTCATCCTTCGCAACACTCCCCAGCAACCGCAGCTATCGCAGCCAGGCATTTCTGTCATCTGCACGAGACACAAGTCTTCACCGCTGCCGCCACCAGCGTCCATCACCTACCTTTTCCTCATCCACCAACTTAGCGGAGAATTTAATCCCTCGTTACGCTGGAAATAAACTCGGAAAAGCAAATTACATTGCCTATTTATTGCCCTGCCACTTTTGCATAGCGGGAGAAACACGAGGATCTCCAGGAAGGCTTTACTCGTGCTCCTCTTCCTCAAGATGGTCACTTTCTATACAAAGAGACCCTTTCAAAGCCGCTCATTCCTTCCGGACCCGGCGATTTTGGGCAGCAGTCGTATACTCGTATAGAGCCTTACCACAGACTCTCGTCTCCAGCCGTATGTAAAGCCTTGCCGAAGTCTGGCGTCTGTAGCCTGGACGGGAGTTGCAAGTCCACACACGACTCTATACAATCGTCGATCAGAGGAGAACTGGAGGGAGAACGACACGCGAGGATCATCGTGGCTCTGTTGTGCGTATGTAAGGGTTCAGTTACAGCCGTTCGGGACACTGTGCACGGTGCCCGGTACCGAAGTGTGTGTGTTGTGCACACAAACACACACACACACACACACACACACCACTCTCTCTCTCTCCCTCTCTATATCTCATTTTCCATTGTTTCAGGGCATGTTTATTCTGACCAAGTATGTAAATTCACTAAATACTGCAACACGATTGTTTTAATCCAACTTTTTAATAGAATTTCTTGATGAGTTCAGATAATAGTTGAACTTAAAGCTCAACAGTATTTTTTATTTTAAATTTTTGAGTCCGTTCTATTGAGCGTCGATGCGTAATAAAGCAAGTTTTTGTTTATTTTCGTAAGGGGGCGAGCGGATATTGAAATACGTCGACTTGTTTGTATTTGTTTGGTTATTGTATTTGTTTGTGGGTGTGCATGCATGGATGTTGTGTTTGTTTTCTGTATTGTCGTGCCTAGTTGTGTTTGGGTTCTGTATTGTCGTGCCTAGTTGTGTTTGGAAGGGGTCAATTCGTAGCTCCTGGGTCCGTTTCTTTGCTACTAACAAGTTATAATAGCGCCTTTGCAATGGGATGAAAGACAAGTTGCTTGTCCAGGGACTACCCCATAAGTTGCTTGTCCAGGGACTACCCCATAAGTTGCTTGTCCAGGGACTACCCCATAAGTTGCTTGTCCAGGGACTACCCCATAAGTTGCTTGTCCAGGGACTACCCCATAAGTTGCTTGTCCAGGGACTACCCTATAAATTGCTTGTCCAGGGACTACCCCATAAGTTGTTTGTCCAGGAACTACCCCATAAGTTGCTTGTCCAGGGACTACCCCATAAGTTGCTTGCCCAGGGACTACCCCATAAGTTGCTTGTCCTGGGACTACCCCATAAGTTGCTTGTCCTGGAACTACCCCATAAGTTGCTTGTCCAGGGACTACCCCATAAGTTGCTTGCCCAGGGACTACCCCATAAGTTGCTTGTCCTGGGACTACCCCATAAGTTGCTTGTCCTGGAACTACCCCATAAGTTGCTTGTCCAGGGACTACCCCATAAGTTGCTTGTCCAGGGACTACCCCATAAGTTGCTTGTCCTGGGACTACCCCATAAGTTGCTTGTCCAGGGACTACCCCCGTAAGTTGCTTGTCCTGGGACTACCCCATAAGTTGCTTGTCCTGGGACTACCCCATAAGTTACTTGTCCTGGGACTACCCCATAAGTTGCTTGTCCTGGGACTACCCCATAAGTTGCTTGTCCTGGGACTACCCCATAAGTTGCTTGTCCTGGGACTACCCCATAAGTTGCTTGTCCTGGGACTACCCCATAAGTTGCTTGTCCTGGGACTACCCCATAAGTTGCTTGTCCTGGGACTACCCCATAAGTTGCTTGTCCTGGGACTACCCCATAAGTTGCTTGTCCTGGGACTACCCCATAAGTTGCTTGTCCTGGGACTACCCCATAAGTTGCTTGTCCTGGGACTACCCCATAAGTTGCTTGTCCTGGGACTACCCCATAAGTTGCTTGTCCTGGGACTACCCCATAAGTTGCTTGTCCTGGGACTACCCCATAAGTTGCTTGTCCTGGGACTACCCCATAAGTTACTTGTCCTGGGACTACCCATAAGTTGCTTGTCCTGGGACTACCCCATAAGTTGCTTGTCCTGGGACTACCCCATAAGTTGCTTGTCCTGGGACTACCCCATAAGTTGCTTGTCCTGGGACTACCCCATAGGTTGCTTGTCCTGGGACTACCCCATAAGTTGCTTGTCCTGGGACTACCCCATAAGTTGCTTGTCCTGGGACTACCCCATAAGTTACTTGTCCTGGGACTACCCCATAAGTTGCTTGTCTACAAGTTGATTGTCCTGTGTGTGTATGTGTGTACTCACCTATATTTGGTTACAGGGGTCGAGTCATAGCTCCTCGTTCCGTGTGTGTGTGTGTGTTAGTGCAGGAAACTCGCCTGAAATCTTGCAATTTCTGTGCCTGACTTTAACTTCAGCTTTTGACAACTTGTTGCCTGTACAAGACAGCCCATAAATCGAGAAATATATTACACGTGTATGTTAGTGTGTGTGTGTGTGTGTGTGTGTGTGTGTGTGTATGTTAGTGTGTGTGTGTGTGTGTGTGTGTGTGTGTGACTCTGTATTTTACACAAAAAAATGAAAAAACTCAAAGAACCATATAATTCAAACCAATTAATTGCTCCCGAAAAAATATATATATACGTGTATTCCCAGACATAATGCCCTTTATATATTAAAATAATATTTATTGTGTATCAATAATGTTCATTGTGTATCAATAATGTTCATTGTATATCAATAATGTTCATTGTGTATGAGTAAGAGCGGCCATGGAAGCAGCAGCTGGTGTGTTCCACAATATTATTGGAAATATTGTAGGATTTTTATGAAATCTAGTTAGTAATCAGTAAAGGTATTAAGGTATTTTTATATTTATGTGAATATAATTTGTTTTAATATCTTTGTAATCAAAGGTATTATCCCTGAAGCCTGCAGTATTATGTATGTATGTATATATTTATACAATATATATATATATATATATACATATATATATATATATATATATATATATATATATATATATATATATATATATATATATATATATATATATATATATATATATATTTATATATATATATATATATATATATATATATATATATATATATATATATATATATATTATATATATATATGAAGACAACACTATGAAAAATAGAAGAATTCAAGCGCTTGTGACTATCATTATCAAGGAACTAGTTCCTTGATAATGGATAGTCACAACTTGATCTTCTATTTTCATAGTGTGTCTTCATATTTTATATCACCTGTTTACTGTGATCTTTTGCATATATATATATATATATATATATATATATATAAATATATGTGTGTGTGTAATTCCTCTTTCGCAGTTTGAATTTGCGGGATTGAGCCGCAGGTTTTGGTTCTGTGAAACAGTACTGTCATACCTGTTCCTTAAGCCCTGTACGGGGTCCACTTCAATCATGTTATTTCTCAATTCCTCGCATAACCACTCTCATGCTGAGAAAAAACGTCTCCTAACATCGTTGTGTCTCACTCGGATGTGTAGTATTCTCATGTTCAAGCAACCTGTCCTCATCTACCTTGTCTATTCTCCGAAGTATTTTGCATGTCGTGATCATATCTCTTCTTGCTCCTCGCTTCTCCGGGGACGTAAACCCTAACTCTCTCATTCTCTCGGGCAACACTCTCAGGTTTCACTTTGTGTTTCATTAGTTGTGGGTTCCACACAGGAGCTGCATACCCGAGCATGGGTTCCACACAGAGTGATGTAGTGGAGGTAGGATCCATACATAGCTTTAAGAAGAGGCATGATAAAGCTCATGGAGCGGGATGAGAGACCGAGTAGCGGCCAGTGAAGAGGCGGGGCCAGGAGCTGTGACTCGATCCCTGCAACCACAACTAGGTGAGTACTGTCAGTCACTGTACCTCGCACTGTTAGTCACTGTATCACACACTGTCAGTCACTGTACCACACACACTGTCAATCACTGTACCACACACACTGTCACTGTACCACACACACTGTGAGTCACTGTACCACACACACTGTCAGTCACTGTACCACACACACTGTCACTGTACCACACACACTGTCAGTCACTGTACCACACACACTGTTAGTCACTGTACCTCGCACTGTCAGTCACTGTACCACACACACTGTCAGTCACTGTACCACACACACTGTCAGTCACTGTACCTCGCACTGTCAGTCACTGTACCACACACACTGTGAGTCACAGTCAGACCGGAAGGAACTGGGTGACGTCAGTCAGACCGGAAGGAACTGGGTGACGTCACATTCAGACCGGAAGGAACTGGGTGACGTCAGTCAGACCGGAAGGAACTGGGTGACGTCACAGTCAGACCGGAAGGAACTGGGTGACGTCCCAGTCAGACTGGAAGGAACTGGGTGACGTCACAGTCAGACCGGAAGGAACTGGGTGACGTAAGTCAGACCGGAAGGAACTGGGTGACGTCAGTCAGACCGGAAGGAACTGGGTGACGTCCCAGTCAGACCGGAAGGAACTGGGTGACGTCAGTCAGACCGGAAGGAACTGGGTGACGTCAGTCAGACCGGAAGGAACTGGGTGACGTCCCAGTCAGACTGGAAGGAACTGGGTGACGTCACAGTCAGACCGGAAGGAACTGGGTGACGTCACAGTCAGACCGGAAGGAACTGGGTGACGTCACAGTCAGACCGGAAGGAACTTTGTGACGTCACAGTCAGACCGGAAGGAACTGGGTGACGTCAGTCAGACCGGAAGGAACTGGGTGACGTCACAGTCAGACCGGAAGGAACTGGGTGACGTCAGTCAGACCGGAAGGAACTGGGTGACGTCAGGATAATTTTCAGAAATTTCCACAATATTAAAATTCGTCTCTGGTATTTACTTCAAGATGTAAAATTGTATGAAATAAAAGGAAGTATGTAAATTCAACTGGTCATACAACTACACAAGTTCCCTCATACACGCATACAGGGCCAGCTGTCAGAAGGATGAGAGAGGGTCATACTGTGTGTGTGTGTGTGTGTGTTTGTGTGTGCAGCGACTGCTTTTCTGAGAGAGTAATTATAGTGTAAGTTGTCTTCCACTGATAATGCTATTGGCTGGCAGCCGTGTGTCAGAGTGTCACGGAGTGCCTCGTTAATGTAGAGTGCCAAGGGTGTGGCACAGTGCCGCACTAATGATGGGCAGGAAATGTTGCAAAGTTCCGCTTTGATACGGAGGGTGGAGAATATTGTACCTTTGTCACATCTGTATGTTGTACCTGTGTCAACTCTGTATGCTGTACCTGTGTCACATATGAACGTTGCAGCTGTGTCACTTATGTATGTTGTACCTGTGTTACCTTGTATGCTGTACCTGTGTCACCTGTATGTTGTACATGTGTCACCTCTGTATGTTGTACATGTCACACCTCTGTATGTTGTACATGTGTCACATGTGCATGTTGTACATGTGTCACATCTGAGTGCTGTATCTGTGTCACCTCTGAGTGTTGTACCTGAGTGCTGTACCTGTGTCACCTCTGTACGTTGTACCTTTGATAAGTTAGTCTCCCACATCAGTGGGTCCAGACTCTGGGATCATGACTTTCTCTTTCTCCCGCTTTCATTTATTTTATAAAAAATCTTTAGAGTGCCATATCAGTGCCTCGAGCCATGAATATTGTATAGTGCCACATTAATGTAATTTAGTGCCGGGTGCCGAGGATGGCACCCAGTTGAGTGCCGCACTAACGCGGCTCGTATGTTGGAGTGCTGGAGTTTGCTGCATAGTGGTAAGCACAGGAGGACAGTGCCAGACACGGTAGTGCCAGACGCAGCAGTACTGTGCCAATCACGGCAGTACAGTGCCAGACACGGGAGTACAGTGCCAGACACAGTAGCACAGTGTTAAGTACGGTAGTAGACAACTGTTCTGAAGTGGATGCTGTGTTAGAGAACGCACACATACACGGGGCCAGGAGCTGCGACTTGGCCCCTGAAAGCACAGATAGGTGAGTGCACACGCACACACACACCACACACACACACACACACACACACACACACACACACACACACACACACACACAAACACTCACAAATACAAACACACACACAACAGAGATCAACAAAGGCCAACAGGGACCAACAGAGGCACGGGAAAGCACAAGAAAACAGAGAGAGAGCCAGGAGAGTGAATTAATTCCCGACTATTGTCCTAAGGTACAATCCACAGTAACGAGTAAGACTTGCTTGCCATCCTGCGAGAGAGCAGAGAGAGAGAGAGAGAGAGAGAGAGAGAGAGAGAGAGAGAGAGAGAGAGAGAGAGGAGAGAAGATACTACAAAGTTCCGGTGTAATTTTAAACATTACCATCATTTTCAACACTAATCCCCACCAACATTAACATTATTATCGTTATCCTCATCATCATCACGATCATCCATCATAATTACCATAGTGTAAATTAACACACAGACTACACAACTAATTGCAGTAAAATCAATTAACTTAAATGGCAAAGCAGAAATGACTCGATTAGCAGGAGTAACAGACTTATTTTTTTATCCCTTGTTAACACGAGTACAACGTCAAGTATTAAAGGTTCATCAGGTTCCAGCAGAGCTGCGGTAGTTACTATTAAAGGTTCATCAGGTTCCAGCAGAGCTGCGGTAGTTACTATTAAAGGTTCATCAGGTTCCAGCAGAGCTGCGGTAGTTACTATTAAAGGTTCATCAGGTTCCAGCAGAGCTGCGGTAGTTACTATTAAAGGTTCATCAGGTTCCAGCAGAGCTGCGGTAGTTACTATTAAAGGTTCATCAGGTTCCAGCAGAGCTGCGGTAGTTACTATTAAAGGTTCATCAGGTTCCAGCAGAGCTCCGGTAGTTACTATTAAAGGTTCATCAGGTTCCAGCAGAGCTCCGGTAGTTACTATTAAAGGTTCATCAGGTTCCAGCAGAGCTGCGGTAGTTACTATTAAAGGTTCATCAGGTTCCAGCAGAGCTGCGGTAGTTACTATTAAAGGTTCATCAGGTTCCAGCAGAGCTGCGGTAGTTACTATTAAAGGTTCATCAGGTTCCAGCAGAGCTGCGGTAGTTACTATTAAAGGTTCATCAGGTTCCAGCAGAGCTGCGGTAGTTACTATTAAAGGTTCATCAGGTTCCAGCAGAGCTGCGGTAGTTACTATTAAAGGTTCATCAGGTTCCAGCAGAGCTCCGGTAGTTACTATTAAAGGTTCATCAGGTTCCAGCAGAGCTCCGGTAGTTACTATTAAAGGTTCATCAGGTTCCAGCAGAGCTGCGGTAGTTACTATTAAAGGTTCATCAGGTTCCAGCAGAGCTGCGGTAGTTACTATTAAAGGTTCATCAGGTTCCAGCAGAGCTGCGGTAGTTACTATTAAAGGTTCATCAGGTTCCAGCAGAGCTCCGGTAGTTACTATTAAAGGTTCATCAGGTTCCAGCAGAGCTGCGGTAGTTACTATTAAAGGTTCATCAGGTTCCAGCAGAGCTGCGGTAGTTACTATTAAAGGTTCATCAGGTTCCAGCAGAGCTGCGGTAGTTACTATTAAAGGTTCATCAGGTTCCAGCAGAGCTGCGGTAGTTACTATTAAAGGTTCATCAGGTTCCAGCAGAGCTGCGGTAGTTACTATTAAAGGTTCATCAGGTTCCAGCAGAGCTACGGTAGTTACTATTATCTGGGAATTACTATCTCTCAGCGTAGTCTCTCCCAAGCGTAGGCGAAATAGAATCTATGAAGATCTCTCCTTCATCACACAGAAACAACAAAATCTCTAGCATGTACTAATTGTGTAAAGTCTAGGTAAGTCGTAATGAACGTGGAGTCGAACCGCGGGTCTTGTATATAGCAGGTTCAACGGTGTACCCACTCAACCACGGAGCTAAAAAAAATGGATGATTTTAAAGCTAGCTATTATGTGATTAACTATGTGAAGGTATAAACACATACTGTACAGGAATAGCTAAAATTCATTGTTGCACGAGCCTTGCAACAAGTAACCCAACATAACACATCTTCACTTGCACTAAGCAACTAAGTCTAGAAATAAACAAAATTAAATTTCCAGATAACGAACATATTTTTAATTAAAATAAAATATTTGCTCGATTTCTCTTTAAAAGGATGAAAAAACAAAAACAATTTACATAAAAAACATTGAGAAAGTATTACAAGGCAAGATTCTCGTGTGAAGTTGGACACGTTGCATTCATGAATGGTCTTTGCCACCCAGCCAATAGCAAGTCCCAGGAGAGACAGTGCCAGGTTAATTAGTAGATAGCTGTCTACCCCTACTCCTAGTCTCATCTGAACCACCTCCGCCTCCTTCCTGCTTGTTGTCCCTCGGTGAGGGAGGGTGCAGCGTCCCTAGAGAGGACAGGGACACCTCAAAGCAGACTCTGATTCACGGTAATTAACATGTGCTCTGATTGCGCAGTTCTCTTATCTCAACACTACTTTTAGAAAAAGATGAAATGAAGTGAAAAATTAAACAGGGGACGTGGAACAAAATTCTTCCTTCGTAAGCCATGCGTGTCGCAAGAGGCGACTAAAATGCCGGGAGAAAGGGGCTAGTAACCCCTTCTCCTGTATATATTACTAAATGTAAAAGGGAAAACTTTCGTTTTCATTTTGGGCCACCCGCTTCGGTGGGAAACGGCCGACGTGTTGAAAGAAATATATATATATATATATATATATATATATATATATATATATATATATATATATATACTATATATATATGCAAAACAACTAAAAGGGGAGTTGAATAATAGCTCTAGGCCTTTCGTGTTGCAATCAACACATCATCAAGAGCTTGCAGAGTTGCAGAAATCAGTAAGAAATCTCAGTAGATTCGTTCAGAGGGACACTTGCTAAGCAACGTAACACATTTATTAAGTGGGAATATGTTTTAAATAATAATAATAATAATAATAATAATAATAATAATAATAATAATAATAATAATAATAATAATAATAATAATAATAATAACTAGAGTGCATTAAATGAGCTTAATGAAGATTCAACTTCCTTAATCCAATGATGCCAGTTTATTAAGAAGGCTGAAGTATCATGTTCCACCAGCACTACCCTCTCTCTCTCCCTCTCTCTTTCTTTCTCTCTCACTCCCTCTCCCTCTCCTCTCTCTCCTCTCTCTCTCTCTCTCTCTCTCTCTCTCTCTCTCTCTCTCTCTCTCTCTTTCTCTCACCGAGGGTAATACGTAGAAGATAATTGAAATTTAGTTGACATAAACAAAGAACGGAAAACAGAATTGAAGGAATGACCTAAATGCAAACTAAATTTTTATAAAGACAATGATTAAACACAAGAGGAGCACACAAGAGGAGAACACAAGAGAACACAAGAGAACACAAGAGAACACAACAGGAGAACAACGCAAGAGACATAGAGAACAACAAGGAGAACATAAGGGAGACAGAAGAAAACAAGAAGAACACAAGCAGGAGAACAACACAAGCAAACAGCAAGAGGAGAACATAAGAGAACAACACAAGAGGAGAACAACACAAGAAAACACTAGAGGAGAACAACACAAGAAAACACTAGAGGAGAACAACACAAGAAAACACTAGAGGAGAACAACACAAGAAAACACAAGAGGAGAACAACACAAGAAAACACAGAGGAGAACAACACAAGAGGAGAACAACACAAGAGGAGAACAAACAAAAAACTTTTGCAGAAAGAGAAACGTTTAAAACGAAGAAAAAATATAAGAAAAACTTTAAGAAAATGGAAGAGAGGGGAAAGGAGAAAACTCGCGAGAAAGTCAGAATAACCGAGCACGAAGAACAAAACAAACACCAAGAACAATGACTAAACGTCGAGAACAAATTCAGTCATGAAGCAGTGATACACAATACAGTGATACCTAACAGTGATACCAAACACTGAAAAAATGAAAACAAACACTAAGAACGACACAAAACTCTGAGAACAAACACAAAACACTGGGAACAAACACAGAACACTGAGAACAAACACAGAGCACAGAAACAAATACAGAACACTGAGAACAAATACAGAACACTGAGAAACAAACTCAGGTTACTAAAAAAGCAAAGAAAACGTCAAGAATAAACACATAACATGAAGAACAAACACAAAACAGTGAGAACAAACACAGAATTCTAAAAATACTCGAGAACAAACACATAGCATCAAGAACAAACACATTGCATCAAGAACAAACAGCATCAAGAACAAAGACATAGCATCAAGAACAAACACATAGCATCAAGAACAAACACATTGCATCAAGAACAAACACAGCATCAAGAACAAACACATAGCATCAAGAACAAACACAGCATCAAGAACAAACACAGCATCAAGAAAAAAAAGCATCAAGAACAAACACAGCATCAAGAACAAACACATAGTATCAAGAACACAGCATCAAGAACAAACACAGCATCAAGAACAATCACACAGCATCAAGAACAAATAGCAAAAAGCACTGAAAAATTCATCTCTAAACAATAATAATAATAATAATAATAGATAAAAATTAACATATTCCTTGATGTTCCAACGTAAACAAAAACAAAAACAAAGCAACAGAAAGAGACAGAGTAAACAAAGAGAGTCAAAGAAAGTAAACAAAGAGTGTCAAAGAGAGTAAAAAAGAGTCAAGAGAGTAAACAAAAAGAGAGTAAAAGAGTAAACAAAGAGAGTCAGAGAATAAGCAAAGAGAGTCAGAGAATAAGCAAAGAGAGTTAAAGAGTCAACAGAGAAAGTTAGAGTAAACATAGAGAATTAACAGAGTAAACAAAAAGAGTGGCCAGGAGAGAGAGTGTGGCAGACCTGGCCACCCCTTGCCCAGCCTCTCAAGTGCCCAGAGGTTGTTTATGCTGGGCCATGATGATACCCACTGTAAGACGAACCAATACACATCGTGAAGTGTTTAGTCATTAATGTTGAAGACTCGAGTTCCTTGGGTTTTTTGGGGGAAGGAGAGTGAAGGGGAGGGGAGGGGAGGGAGCCTCTATGTTTTGATTCTTTGTTTGGCTCTGCTGCTCCTTGTTTCAGCTCGTCTCGTGTCCTTGTTTTCTGGTCATCTCAGGTACTTGTTTAGGGTCATCTCAGGTACTTGTTTAGGGTCATCTCAGGTACTTGTTTAGGTTGTTTCACTTTAGAACTGAACCGTGTTAAGGAAGTTCCTCTGCCTGTCCACACGTGTCCTGCGTGACCACACGTGTCCTGCGTGACCACACGTGTCCTGCGTGACCACACGTGTCCTGCGTGACCACACGTGTCCTGGGTGTCCAAGACACGCCCATTAATCTCCATCAGCCACTCTCGTCTGCATCCTGGCCAACCTCCTCCCTCGGAAGGGACTTCGCGTGATCCTTCCACTTGAGTCTTCGTATATTTCAACCTTATCCACGAAATTCATGATTAAGGCGTGAGAGAGAGAGAGAGAGAGAGAGAGAGAGAGAGAGAGAGAGAGAGAGAGAGAGAGAGAGAGAGAGAGATGATGGTCTCACTACTTAAATCCGTCGACAGAGCTAAAGGGGGTGAGACCACAAATGTTTCATGAGACACTTGTTATTCCCCTTGTTCCCCGTCGCTCATACTCAGGCCACAACAAGTGCAGTCTTCCGTCCGTGCTTTGTAGCTCGTCAGTCATTGTTTGTGGACGAGGCAAGAAGTGTGTCGCAGTCTGCCGTGTCTGCTTTGTTGTCTGTCAGTCACGTGTCGAGCAGGTGTGTGACGGGAGTCGTACCGAGGCTGCTTGGAGGTGCTGGCAGTGACTGTGTAGGAATACACACACACACACACACAAAAGACACACACACACACACACACACACACACACACACACACACAGCTGTGAGGTTGCTCAACCTGCTCCCTCTCATACACCACAACATTGAACCAAATATGATAACTACTTTATAAACTGTCATCACCTCGTGTGTGTGTGTGTGTGTGTGTGTGTGTGTGTGTGTGTGTGTGTGTGTGTGTACTCACCTAATTGTACTCACCTAATTGTGGTTGCAGGGGTCGAGACTCAGCTCCTGGCCCCGCCTCTTCGCTGTCTGCTACTGGGTCTCTGCTCTCCCTGCTCCATGAGCTTTATCATACCTTGTCTTAAAACTATGTATGGTTCCTGCCTCCACTATATCGTTCGCTAGACTATTCCACTTCCTGACTACTCTGTGGCTGAAGAAATGGCTTCCTAATATCCCTTTGACTCATCTGAGTCTTCAGCTTCCAGTTGTGTCCCCTTGTTTCTGTGTTCCCTCTCTGGAACATCCTGTCACTATCCACCTTGTCGATTCCCCGCAGTATTTTGTATGTCGTTATCATGTCTCCTCTAACCCTTCTGTCCTCCAGTGTTGTTAGTCCTATTTCCCTCAACCTTTCTTCATAGGACAGACCCCTGAGTTGTGGAACTAACCTTGTCGCAAACCTTTGCACTTTCTCTAATTTCTTGATATGCTTAACTAGGTGTGGGTTCCAGACTGGTGCTGCATATTCTAGTATGGGCCTGACGTACACGGTGTACAATGTCTTAAACGATTCCTTGTTAAGGTAACGGAACGCTAATCTTAGTTTTGCCAGTCGCCCATATTCTGCCTCAGTTATCTGGTTGATGTGTGTTTCCGGAGACGTGCTTGGCGTTAGTGTGTCTGTATGTGTGTGTGTGTTTGTGTGTGTTTGTTAATATTATTATTATTATTATTATTATTATTATTATTATTATTATATCTTAAACAAGCGCTGAACCAACATGGGCCAATCTCACCAGAGCACCTGAGAATGTTGAATGCATCTAGCAACAGTCTGGATGATCACCTACATCCCTCCCCCACCTTCCTCCCAATTAGCCCTATTTAAGGAGGCACAATTTCACCTTAATCACCACCTTTCCTGGCCGCTAATGAGGAGCGATTTGTAATGCAAATACTCTTGAAACGCCATAAAAGTGTACAAACGTTACACAGGCAATTAGGAGGTGATTAGTACCAAGCTTTGTGAGTGTACAAAAGTTGTACCGGTGTGTACATTGTTTAAAACGTAATGTTGAATATTATGGAACGATGGTCAGTGTGTTTTATTTAGTGAGTACTCATGTTGTGATGAATTGGTCCGAAATAGTTATTTATTATAAGTAGTAGTAGTAGTAGTAGTAGTAGTAGTAGTAGTAGTAGTAGTAGTAGTTGTTGTTGTTGTAGTGGTGGTGGTGGAAACAGTAGTAGTAGTAGTAATATAATAATCGTAGCAATAGTAGTAGTCGTAGTACCAGTAGTAATGGAGCAGTAGCAGAAAGAGTAGTAGAGGCAGGAGTAGTAGTAGTAGTAGTCGTAGTAGTAGTAGCCCTAGCAGTAGCAGTAATAGTAGTAATATTGCAAATGGTGCAAGTATAATATCGGTATATAATGTCTCAACACCTGCATCCCGATACGACTCTTGTGCACACACACACACACACACACACACACACACACACACACACACACACGCAATATTACACACCCGTAACTAACACTTGCCCTCATATATGCTTGAAAAAATTCCAGCCTAGATGATTTCACCCATACATTTGGCCTACGTCAGAATTGAGTACCTATTACCCTCGGCTCTAATTCCTAACTGCTGCAACTTTGGGCCAGCGATGAGCATTTATGTTAATGTCTCTTATTTATAGTTCTCATCTGGGAGAGATAAGTCTCATAAGACGGCGAGACACGAGCGAGTTGAAGTCTTAATTCTGGTAAGATGGTTTAATTCTAGTAAGATGGTTTAATTACAAGACTCTGCTAATTATTGGGCGATAATTAACAGGATACAGTTGTGTTTTTATGGTTTTAATTATGAACTGGGGTTGCTCCGGTTTTTAACGATTGGTTTGTAATTACAATTATCCGAGTCCAATTCTAATTAAAGTTTGTATTTTAAATTCTCATTTTAGGGGACTAGCACGTTGGGGGGTTTCAAGTTCCCCAGTGTGGTCACGTTTCACAGTGTGGTCAAGTTCCACAGTGTTGTCAAGTTCCCCAGTGTGGTCAAGTTCCCCAGTGTGGTCAAGTTCCCCAGTTGTCTTCCCAGTGTGGTCACGTTTCCCAGTGTGGTCAAGTTCCACAGTGTGGTCAAGTTCCACAGTGTGGTCAAGTTCCACAGTGTGGTCAAGTTCCACAGTGTGGTCAAGTTCCACAGTGTGGTCAAGTTCCCCAGTGTGGTCAAGTTCCCCAGTGTGGTCAAGTTCCCCAGTGTGGTCAAGTTCCACAGTGTGGTCAAGTTTCCCAGTGTGGTCAAGTTCCACAGTGTGGTCAAGTTCCCCAGTGTGGTCAAGTTCCCCAGTGTGGTCAAGTTCCCCAGTGTGGTCAAGTTCCCCAGTGTGGTCAAGTTCCCCAGTGTGGTCAAGTTTCCCAGTGTGGTCAAGTGCCCCAGTGTGGTCAAGTTCCACAGTGTGGTCAAGTTCCCCAGTGTGGTCAAGTTCCCCAGTGTGGTCAAGTTCCCCAGTGTGGTCAAGTTCCCCAGTGTGGTCAAGTTCCCCAGTGTGGTCAAGTTCCCCAGTGTGGTCAAGTGCCAACGTAAACTTCAATAATAGTCACAGTTTTAAGTCTAGTTTCAACTCCAATTGTTCTTTCAGTTGAAATCCACTATACTCTCGCTAGATCAACTCATTTTTTTAAAGCATCTCTCTCTCTTCTCTCTCTCTCTCTCTCTCTCTCTCTCTCTCTCTCTCTCTCTACTTTCCTCTCTCTCCTCTCTCTCTCTCTCTCTTCCTCTCTCTCTCTCTCTCTCCTCTCTCTTCTCTCTCTCTCTCTCTCTCTCTCTCTCTCTCTCTCTCTCTCTCTCTCTCTCATACTAGTTCCATTTGGTCCTAAGATGAATCTCTGGTAACTGCGGGTTTGCCAAACTTCCTATCAGCTTGACCCAGCTTCCACTGTGCTAATACCAGGACACACACACACACACATACACACACACACACACACACACACCGTTATCATCACTGCAGAAGCAAGCTATAGTAAACTGGAAAAGAGGACCCGCTAAACCGGAGCAGAGGACCCGGTAAACCGGAGCAGAGGACCCGGTAAACAGGAGCAGAGGACCCGGTAAACCGGAGCAGAGGACCCGGTAAACCGGAGCAGAGGACCCGGTAAACCGGAGCAGAGGACCCGGTAAACCGGAGCAGAGGACCCACTAAACCGGAGAATAATCTGGTTGACTCTCCACCACCACCAAACTTCCCTCACCGGACCAGTTAACTTCGCTCTCAGAGATTGCCTTCATTTCTCGTCTTGCTCTCCTAATTACACTATGTATGCGGTGAGCTCTACTATAAAGCTCCTCGACAGAGAGCGTTTTTTGTTTTTCTTCCAAATGCGATTGAAAAAGTTCATCCAAAATTGAACATCGCGTAGCAAGACCTTCCTAGTGTGTGTGCTGTTCAAAAAAAGAACATGAAAACATAATGGAGGAACACTGCAGCTGGCCCACTGGCCCATACAAGGCAGGTCCTTCTCTAAATCAACCCATTCCATCCACTCATTTTTCCATCCTTTTCCCATAGTTCCTCAACAATTTGCTTCAAGAAACTAGTCAAAGTCAGCTTTTCTCACTCATAAATTTGTCTAATCTCCCGTTAAAGCTACCCAAGGTTTTAGCTTCTAATACCCCACTTGGAAGATAAAGGACCTTTCTAAGAGAGAGCTTACGGTATTGCAGAACAGGTAGAGTAGAATGAAGCCCCTTATTATGACAACGTTTCGCCCTATCGAAAGCTGCAGATAGATGAGCTTTGGCCTAAGTCGACAAGTAGTGAAAAAGCCAATATGTCTGAGTGAAAACTGTCACGTTTAGCTCCGTGACTGGACTTCATTACAGACACAGCTACACGGCATTGTAATGTATTTGTGTAATGCATTTGTGTCCCTGCAGGCAAGTCTGAAGGTCAGGCCCCGTCTCCCCGATGTAAACCTTACTACATGCTCCACACGGAATGTTGAACACCCCAGAAACAATAGCAGCCGTGGTGCCCTTTGTCTATGAGGCCTGGTGATGTCTGTGAACAATGTTGCTAGTTATGGCATCAACGTCCTAGTTACCTAAACGAAAAAAATGGGAGGCAATCTGTCGTGTAAGACAATAACACAGCCAATGTCACCTGTTTCACTATGAATGGTGAGGCTGAGTAAGGCCTTCCGTTTGCAGACGAAGATGAAGTGTAGTGGGAATTTCAGAAAGCTGAAACCGTCATCATTGTATCTTTGTTCCTCTTCAAGAAATTCTTCACAACAAATCCTGAGGAAGAACCCTACGACGACTCGGCATTTAGTCTTGGCGTTTTGAGCATCTATATACTCGTACGCTACCATCCATAGGATGGATATGGGGTACACAATAAACTAGCCACTACCATCCACAGGATGGATATGGGGTACA
This sequence comes from Cherax destructor, assembly GCA_009830355.1. Classification (NCBI taxonomy): domain Eukaryota; kingdom Metazoa; phylum Arthropoda; class Malacostraca; order Decapoda; family Parastacidae; genus Cherax; species Cherax destructor. The sequence continues at coordinate 209,320 of WNWK01000098.1, read as the reverse complement.
CAATAAACTAGCCACTACCATCCACAGGATGGATATGAGAAGAATACTCCTCCAGGTACAGAATGGATACTATCAGTGACCTGGAAGCGAACTTCTTCAAGTACTAAATGGATACCACCAGTGACCTGGAGGTAGATAACGAGTCCAGTCTGTTACCAGCTCTAATGCTTTTACCTAACAAGAATGTCTTGACATTAGTTACTTATATATCGCTTTGTTGCTTTTAGCTTTGGTAATTAATGTTACTGGTCACCCAACAAAGCGTTAAGGGGGCGCCACTCTAGGTAGCAGTAGCAGCAACAACAACAGCTCTCTCTCTCTCTCCTTAATGTTGTGTTTAAGTCGCTAATCACCTGTAATTACCTTGCTTTATCCTGTTTAAGGTCATTTGAAGCAGCCAATAAAACTACGCTCTCAGAGGTCCACTCCATCTTCATCTCAAGAGTCATGCCAGTTTCGAGATCGACGTGTTCTCGAGGACGACCTGTTCTCGAAGTCGACCTGTTCTCGGGGAAGACCAGTTCTCGGGGTCGATCTGTTTTCGAGATCGATTTGAGCCTCAATATTTACGGAAGACTCTGCAGCGGTGACGATTCACTGAAGAGAAATAAGTGTCGATCGTTACAAGTGGTGAATATTGCTTCCATCTGATCAGTGGTGAGGGAGACAGCTTCTGGTGGTAGTGGTGGTGGTGGTGGTAGTGGTGGTGGTGGTGGTAGTGGTGGTGGTAGTGGTGGTGGTGGTGGTAGTGGTGGTGGTAGTGGTGGTGGTAGTGGTGGTGGTAGTGGTGGTGGTAGTGGTGGTGGTGGTGGTAGTGGTGGTAGTGGTGGTAGTGGTGGTGGTAGTGGTGGTGGTAGTGGTGGTGGTAGTGGTGGTGTGGTGGTGGTGGTAGTGGTGGTGGTAGTGGTAGTGGTGGTAGTAATGGTAGTGGTGGTGGTGGTAGTGGTGGTGGTAGTGGTGGTGGTGGTAGTGGTGGTAGTAATGGTAGTGGTGGTGGATAAAGAGGACCACAACAGCATCAATGGATCCCAGTGGTACCTTTGTATCCTATCTTCCAAATGTGAGCGTCACACCTGGCTGGATATTTAAGTCATGCGTATAATTAAACTAGTTGACCCAGGTGTAATTATCCAGGTGTGTATGGTGTGCGCGTGTGCATGTGTGTATGTGTATGTGTGTATGTGTGTGTGTGTACGGGAGAGGCTGAGGCTATCCTAGGACACTATTTTTCCCCTGACACGAGTAATTAAACGAGAGGGCAATCCATCAGCAGAGTGGCCCGGATATTGGTCCCTGGCTCCGGCTATTGCGTCCCTCGCTGTTTTATAAATCCCACGCCACTTTTCGCCCATTTTTTTGTGCTTTTTTTTTTGGGGTATATACTTTTTTTTCGATTTCAGCCCGGGTTTTGACGAGGGGTCCGATATTTCAATAGGTAAGTCTCGCAACAACAGTGGGACGGCAGGTATCCCCGGCATGATCCAGGGATACACAAGCCATGCGATATCGTGGGCAACTGCGTCAGCGGTCTGAATCAATGTTGATGAATATGGACCAGGAGATATGGTCAGAGGATAAACAGAAATGCGTATTGGAGGCTCGACTCTCCGTTCGAAAACAGCTGTGCGATTATGTGTGTTTGTGTGAGTGTGTGTGTGTGTTTGTGTTTGTGTGAGTGTGTGTGTGTTTGTGTGTGTGTGTGTGTTTGTGTACGAGTGAAAACCGCATGTATGAACATTCATACATATGCATTGATACATTCACATACAAGCATTATATACTTGAACTTATACATACACATGCTGATATACCAAAGTGTATGAGAGTGGGTATCCTCATACTCAATGATACATGCAAGAAAACGTATAAACAATGACACATAAAGAAAACAGAGGCAGTAATACACGCAAGTATACACAATCATACACGAAAAAATATGACAAAAATGACATATACAAGAACACACAGAAGCATTAATACATGCAAGAACACAGAGACAGTGATACATGCACGCACACATAAATGTGATGAGGCACTCGCTCTCCCTCCACACTCCAAGACACAGGTATCGGAATTACGCCTAACAAGAGACTGTAATTGGGAGTAATTATCTCAAAACTGTCTTCTTACACAAACCATTACAATTATCTTGTCTTCCCACTTTCTTCTAGACAAATGTGCATATACATCTGTGTATCTGTTATACATATATAATAACTATATATATATATATATATATATATATATATATATATATATATATATATATATATATATATATATATATATTATATACATGGTTTTGTTGGTGTCGAGGGAAAGACTGAGGGAACAGAGGGGACGAGACCTCAGCCCACAAAACTTCCACAGAAGACAGACATGGAAGAAGCTTAAAGGGAATTCTCGGGATCATGTTTGTGGTTGTAGTGGTAGGTGTGGTTGTGATAGTTGTGGTTGTGGTGGTAGAAGTGGTAGCATGATGCATGGTGGTGGTTGTGGTGGTAGGGGAAAGGTGGTGTGGAGGGGTTTGGGAGGGAAGCTCTAATTCCTAGAATCAAGAGCCCTTCACCAGCCCCCGGGACATCTCGCTGACGGGCACGGGACCTACACGAACTTCTGATTTCGCTTTGGCAGCTTCCATGCTGGGCACTAGGTGTAGCTGGTGCCAGGAAGGTGACTCTCTCTCTCTCTCTCTCTCTCTCTCTCTCTCTGTATTGACGTATTAAGCTTAAACTTACACACTGAAGCATTTAAAGAAAGCTCACTCAGTATCAAGCTTCGTCACATACAGGTCCTCAGCTCAGTCAATTTTTCTTAATAATCTTCAAGAGACACCGTGTGTCTGGACGCTTGGGGATGAGGGGGGGATGGGGGACAAAAACTTTGCTTCGTGGAAAAATAGCTGACGTTTCGAAAATTAGAGTGAAACGTTGCAGCTCTCTCTGTGTGATTGTTTTCATGGCCACGGCGGAAGTTGACGATTGTCTGGTGTCATGCGGAGTGAGATTCACTCTGGAGGTATACATTCTATGCATCCTATACACCTTATACATCCCATACATCCTATACATCCTATGTATCCTATACATCCCATGTATCCTATACATTCTATGCATCCTATACATCTTATACATCCCATACATCCTATACATCCTATGTATCCTATACATTCTATGCATCCTATACATCCCATATACCCTATGGGCCTTCAAATTAGTGTATGTCTTGTACAGTATTTTCTTGTATTTGTAAGTTACTCTCTGATACTGTAAGCGCAACACAGCCTTTCAAAGTAATTTTTTAAAATTACTTTGAAAAATACTCTGAAGAATTATTTAAAAAGAAGAAAAATATTTTGAAAAATACTTTGAAAAAATTATTATAAAAAAATAGTTGATTTATGAAAAAAAAATACCTCGAAAAATAGTTAGGAAAACACTGTGAAAAAACTTTGAAAACTGCTTTTAAAAACTTTGAAAGCTACTTTGAAAAATACTTTGAAAATTCTTTGAAACGTACTTCTAAAAAATTAAAAAAAAAATACTATGATAAATGACTTGAAAAACTCTTTGAAAAAAAAAAACTGAAAAATCTTTGAAAAAAAATACTTTGAAAGGACTTTCAAAAATACTTTCAAACATAATTTGAAAAATACTTTTGAAAAAATGCTTTGAAAAATATCCGTTTGCAAGAACTGAATTTTAAATTCACGCAGTAAATACACAATTGACCTACTACCATACAACGGCGTTAATTAAACCTCTGGAGTGTCGCAGGTCAAAGGTGACAGATCAGAAACAAGGACCTGTGCTGGGGACCGACCCCCAGAAGTGTTTGAAGTGAAATATACGACTGAACCGGTGTGTTATTACGTCGAAGTCGTAATTTGTGTAATAACTGAGAATTCCTAAATCGTGTGAGCTATGCGTTGTTTCTGGACGACCTCTTGCTGTTTCTGGAAGACCTCTCGTTATTTCTAGACGACTTCTCGCTATCAATATGGCTGAATCATTATAGAAATTATTATTATAATTATTATTATTACGGATTTAGCTCTTCGCTACCATCATAAAGTAAATTACTATACATAACATACCCCTAGTACTATACATAACATACCCCCAGTACTATACATAACATACCCCGTATATACATAACATACCTCTCAGTAAATAGCATCCAGTACTATATAACATACCCTAGTACTATACATAACATACCCCCAGTACTATACATAACATACCCCCAGTACTATACATAACATACCCCTAGTACTATACATAACATACCCCAATTACTATACATAACATACCCCTAGTACTATACATAACATACCCTAGTACTATACATAACATACCCCAGTACTATACATAACATACCCCAGTACTATACATAACATACCCTAGTACTATACATACAACTATACCCCCAGTACTATACATAACATACCCCCTAGTACTATACATAACATACCCCTAGTACTATACATAACATACCCCAGTACTATACATAACATACCCCCAGTACTATACATAACATACCCCTAGTACTATACATATACATACCCCTAGTACTATACATAACATACCCCCAGTACTATACATAACATACCCCTAGTACTATACATAACATACCCCTAGTACTATACATAACATACCCCCAGTACTATACATAACATACCCCTAGTACTATACATAACATACCCCCAGTACTATACATAACATACCCCTAGTACTATACATAACATACCCCTAGTACTATACATAACATACCCCCAGTACTATACATAACATACCCCCAGTACTATACATAACATACCCCTAGTACTATACATAACATACCCCAGTACTATACATAACATACCCCCAGTACTATACATAACATACCCTAAGTACTATACATAACATACCCTAGTACTATACATAACATACCCCTAGTACTATACATAACATACCCTAGTACTATACATAACATACCCCAGTACTATACATAACATACCCCAGTACTATACATAACATACCCTAGTACTATACATAACATACCCCCAGTACTATACATAACATACCCCCATACTATACATAACTATACCCCTAGTACTATACATAACATACCCCAGTACTATACATAACATACCCTTGTATAATAAGCATACCCCAGTACTATACATAACATACCCCAGTACTATACATAACATACCCCTGTATATACATAACATACCCCTAGGACTATACATAACATACCCCCAGTACTATACATAACATACCCCCAGTACTATACATAACATACCCCTAGTACTATACATAACATACCCCCAGTACTATACATAACATACCCCAGTACTATACATAACATACCCCTAGTACTATACATAACATACCCCTAGTACTATACATAACATACCCCCAGTACTATACATAACATACCCCCAGTACTATACATAACATACCCCTAGTACTATACATAACATACCCCCAGTACTATACATAACATACCTCTTGTAGTAAATATAGCATACCCCAGTACTATACATAACATACCCCAGTACTATACATAACATACCCCTTGTAGTATACATAGCATACCCCTAGGACTATACATAACATACCCCCCAGGACTATACATAACATACCCCCCAGGACTATACATAACATACCCTCACACAGTATTACATCTCTACTCGTCAATATTAATCTTCCATCAATCAATATTTGACGTTCACTTTAGTAATGTGTAAGACTGAATGTTTTCCAGCAGAATATTTGGTGAATATCATTCTGACATTTCATGACATTCTGTTTGGGGCCATATTTGCCATGCTATCGAACCGGTGTATTTGTGTATAAGTGTATTTATATACATGGTTCAGCTGTATGTGTGGTGGCCCTTTATGGTGTTTGCTGCTCAGGTCCCCATAGAGTTGTGTCGTTTAACGTGATTGACAAGTGATGTCTGACGTGTGTGTGTGTGTGTGTGATTCATTAATGTCTTCATATATATATATATATATATATATATATATATATATATATATATATATATATATATATATATATATATATATATATATATATGTGTGTGTGTGTGTGTGTGTGTGTGTGTATGTATATGGCGAAGTACCGTCGATCAGTTGAAAGCCAAGAGTCTGGCCCAGGTACCAGTGCTCGTCCCAGACTAAGTGAGTTAGGTCAATACACACAGTGTGGTCCGTCTGTGACTGGAGAGGACACTGTACTGAGCTGATGTGGCAGTGGAGAGAGAGAGAGAGAGAGAGAGAGAGAGAGAGAGAGAGAGAGAGAGAGAGAGAGAGAGAGAGAGAGAGAGAGAAGTGTAAGGCGTCATCTCTCGTTCAAGAGATAAGAGTCAGCGACCCATCTCTCCCCATTGAAAAAGTGATGTAAGAGAGAGAGAGAGAGAGAGAGAGAGAGAGAGAGAGAGAGAGAGAGAGAGGAAAGTCAGGAGTTGGAGTGAGGGAGGGGGCTGGGAGTACCTGGGCAAGACAGCAAGGAACTACGTATCTTCCTCTATCCAAAGTGTTCGAGGCAGGAACAGAAAAGCAGAAGTCTCACTCCCCACCCTCCACTCAATATTGACACTGCCGGCATGAAAATCACTGTGGGAATGGTAGAACTATTCCCACAATGGTTATACAAGTGGTTCTACCAGAGGATCTACCAGTGGTTTTTCCAGGGGTTCTACCAGGTGTTCTTCCAGGGGTTCTACCAGGGGTTCTTCCAGGGGATCTACCAGTGGTTCTTCCAGGGGTTCTACCAGTGGTTCTACTTTTAGTTACGACTACCTCTACCTTCACAGTTCACAGCTCCACCTGTCATAGCTCACAGCTCCATCTGTCACAGCTCACAGCTCCATCTGTCACATCTCACAGCTCCACCTGTCATAGCTCACAGCTCCACCTGTCACAGCTCACAGCTCCACCTGTCACAGCTCACAGCTCCACCTGTCACAGCTCACAGCTCCACCTGTCACAGCTCACAGCTCCACCTGTCACAGCTCACAGCTCCACCTGTCACAGCTCACAGCTCCACCTGTCACAGCTCACAGCTCCACCTGTCACAGCTCACAGCTCCACCTGTCACAGCTCACAGCTCCACCTGTCACAGCTCACAGCTCCACCTGTCACAGTTCACAGCTCCACCTGTCACAGCTCACAGCTCCCCCTGTCACAGCTCACAGCTCCACCTGTCACAGCTCACAGCTCCACCTGTCACAGATCACAGCTCCACCTGTCACAGATCACAGTTCCACCTGTCACAGCACACAGCTCCACCTGTAACAGCTCACACTTCCACCTGTCACAGCTCCACCTGTCACAGCTCACAGCTCCACCTGTCACAGTTCACAGCTCCACCTGTCACAGCTCACAGCTCCACCTGTCACAGCTCACAGCTCCACCTGTCACAGCTCACAGCTCCACCTGTCACTGCCTTCCATCTTTTTCACAATTTCAATTTTTCCTTCTTTTTCCCGTCAGGAGTTCGTCTCAAGATTTAATATCCATAATTAAGCTCCTTAATGACCCCTTCAAGCAATTATTCAAGAGGGAATTAGAGAATGGCTTCGAAATTAGCGTAATTTACTGGCCTAAGCTCTAGCGGGACACCCGCCCCCACAGCCCCCCATTGATTTTCCCCCTTCCCAAGTTCCTCATGATAATTAAGGTTCAGTGATTAAATAATTTAATAATTTTAATAATTCATTTAAATAATAAAAACAATGCAAAATAATTTTGTATATTTTTTTATAATCTGATATTTATTATGTTTTTTTTCCTTGAGTGACATAATTATTAATTTTATTATTCATTGTCTGTATTACATATTATTATTATTTGTTTTATAATTATTATTATATTATTGTTATTATATATTATTATTATTATATATTATTATTTATAGTCTTTATATATATATATATATATATATATATATATATATATATATATATATATATATATATATATATATATATATATATATATATTATTTATTGTCATATTATTGCTGAGATGACACCATTATAATTGCTTCTAAGGGTCGTAGATTTCAATCAAATAATACATTAAAATCCCCCATTAGCATCCAGTCACACCATTAACACTCCCTCCTTAACACCAGACACCATTTGAACCCCGTCATTAACACCAGACACCATTAGAATCCCCGTCATTAACACCAGACACCATTAGAACCCCCCGTCATTAATACCAGACACCATTAACACCTCTCTTTTTAACAACTAGACACCATTAACAGCCAAGCCATTAACAACCTAACAACCATTAGCAACACACCCCATTTACCAACCATCCAACCATTACAACCAGTGCTACAAAGTACCACCCCTCCTCCCCCCTAACCATTAAAAACCAGCCACTACAACAACAATTCCCTACTAGGAAAGACTACCATTAGGGAATTCCCCCATCAATAATCTACATAAAAGGTAGGAGTGACCCCCTCTACAACCCCTCCTCCATCTTAAAGAATGTCCCACCCCCTTCCATCCTTTTTTAACCCCTACGTCCCGCCCCCTCCCATACCACCACAATCCACTAACCCCCCACTTCCCCTCCTTCCCCAGGACAGCAATGTTTCAGGTCGACATAGACAAAAACACAACAACAACAACGACAGCGCAAAAACATAGAACAGCAGCCGTATAGAGGGTACGAGCGCTGTTGTCTTTTATATGACCTGTTTTGTAGCACTGAAAGAGAGAGAGAGAGAGAGAGAGAGAGAGAGAGAGAGAGAGAGAGAGAGAGAGAGAGATGTAATTAAATACATTATTATGACAGTGGGTAATAAGAAAGTATAGACTCCTGCTGACAAACACATCGTAAAAAATGAACAGTAGAAGATCCACTGTTAAAACAGCTGCAATAATCCCTGTGTGTGTGTGTGTGTGTGTGTGTGTGTGTGTGTGTGTGTGTATGTATGTGTGTGTATGCTTGTGTGTGTAAGTGTGTGTGTGTGTGTGTGTGTGCGTGTGACAGTAGCCTCACGTAAATATTCCTTTCGACCATTAATATGCAAAAGTTGGACTCCTGTCTACCCTACCATTCTAAGTCTTGAGTTATTTTGGAATTGTACCAGCCACGGTATTGTGGATATTTTTTTTTATATTCTCAAAGACCGATTTTTTCCTCTCCTTCCTAGCAAATACGTGGAAGTTCTCTGATACTCTGAAGTATATTCTAAATTCTAAAAACCACATTACCAATACTTTGAGTTATGCTTTAAGCTAAGCTTTATAAAGCTCTACACAGAACTTTGTCAAGCTCTAAGTTCGAAATATATGGTGAATTATCCAGAGACATTCTTTGGGTAACGATTATAAATATTTATAACTCTGACCATAATTTTTAAAGGGGTGGAGGGGTAAGCCAGCGGAAGGCCTCGGTCAGATGACCAAAAGCTCCAACGCCGGGTCATCATCTGACTAAGACCAGCGTCAGGAAACACTTGTCCTGTTTCCTGACGAACCTTACCTAACCTGACCTGACCTAACCTGCGGGTAAAGTTCAACTAGGGTAAACACGTTTATTGGGGAGGGAACTGTGAGGCAGCCTGATTCGAGGGAAGGGTGTAGCTCCAATTCAAAGGATCAAGAGCCTTAATCAGTATATATCTCAATAGAGTGGGACGTGCTCTGTTTCTGGTATAACAATAATAATAATAAAAATAGTAATAATAGCAATAATAATAATGATAATAATAATAATCTAAAAAAATCTTATTTAGCGTCTGTGACAAAATTCAATATAGATTTCTATATGTCTTTTTCTGTGTCAGGATTAAATCTATGAATACTGCGGAGCAAGACTGAGGCTGCTGGGGTCCCACGAGGGATTAACCGCCCTGGGGAACGCCAGGGGGAACGGGGAGGGGAATGGGGAGAGGGATATAAGGATGGAGGCGAAGGGAGAAGTGGGGAGAGAGAGAGAGAGAGAGAGAGAGAGAGAGAGAGAGAGAGAGAGAGAGAGAGAGAGAGAGAGAGAGAGAGAGAGAGAGAGAGAGTCAATTCCTGCAGGAATGAGAGAGGGATTGACTGTCGGTTCAGAATCTTTCATAGGGATTTGCATTTAATTTTCGGATGGTTTTTCATCTTATTCATTATTTTTACTATTATTTTATTATTATTATTAATTATTATTATATTATTTTCATTGTTATTAGCATTATTATTATTATTATTATTATTATTATTATTATTATTATAATTATTATTATTATTATTATTATTGTTGTTTTCATTGCTATTATTATTATTCCTCACAATAATATTTCTCATCTTCCCCACCTCTTCCTCAGTTATGGTTAATTCCCATTCCCCCGGCTCTATGTCAGCCATACGGGCTTAGCGCTTCCCGGGGAAAATTAGTGACAGATGAACCTGAGCTCGATCCTCCGTCCTCTAGAAGGGACAGGCTCGATCCTCCGTCCTCTAGAAGGGACAGGCTCGATCCTCCGTCCTCTAGAAGGAACAATTGCCCTGTCAGTCAGTGTACTCACATCGTTGCCTAAACTCTTCGAAAAGAGGACAAAATGTCTGGCACTGGACAGCCAGGCACTGAGGATCCACACACACACACACACACACACACACACACTAACACACACACACACTAACACAAACACACACACTAACACAAACACACACACACACACACACTAACACGCCTCGATGGCCTAGTGGGTAAAGCTCTTGCTTCACGCACGGAGGGCCCGGGTTCAATTCCCGGTGGGGCCGAAACATTTCGAAGTGTTTCCTTACACACACACATATATATATATATATACAACAGGGCTAGTGTCTAATCGACAAGTGCCTAGGACAAAATGGACACACACTCACACACTAACACACTCACCACTAAAGCAATTTCATTACGGTACGAAACTCCATAAGCCGCTACGAAGACCCGAAACTGTTATTTGTGTTTCCTACAATGAATGTAATTAAGCGTGGCCAGGCAGCGTCACACACGCGAGTGCAACAATCATCTCCAGATCTCAACACTGATGGTTACAATCCACTCTGTCTTTTTTTTTTAACCTCAGAGAAATATTAAATTGATGGGTTAAATTTGCATAATACACTAGGGAGTCATTTTGTATCCAACACAGTGACAGAAATCACCTGATACATAAATAAGTAAATAAGCCCCATGGGAAAAGAAACAAATTCTCAATGCATTTGTCAATGATAATATCAATATATATATATATATATATATATATATATATATATATATATATATATATATATATATATATATATATATATATATATATATATTGAATGGAAGGTGTATATATTAGAGTAGGAAGCTTCACGGTGTACACTCAGTCGCATCTCTATATTCCCAAAACTATTGGCTCTCGCAACCTTACTCATAATGGATCGCAAAATCTCGAATTTTCCTCCATCTATAATTATATAAAGTGAATCCAATCGCATTTCTATATCTATAAATTTGGCGAGGTGGAGGCTGAACGCGGATACTCTCTCCTTACCTGCACCAGATTTCCATTTCCATCAGGTAGAGTACCGATTCGCTACCTTCTTTTGTGGCCATTGTGGAGTTCAGATGAGAAGTGTGCTCTCCCTGGCAGGTCACGCTGAAGGGAGTCGAACCCCTGGTTCATTTATGTTCAGGTATTTTGTAGTCTTCTGTTCGAACCCACTGAGGGGAGTTGTACTCTTAATTCGTCCCTGTGTGGGAGAATCTCCAGCATTCTTTAAGCTGAACGGCCCATACGGGCTTAGTGCTTTGTGAAATACATTTCCAGTGACATTCCTTTGTCTTACCGCTGTCTCTCTCTATCTCCATCTGTTTCATTATAAGTTGATTCATTACTTTTTCCTTCTTCCCGTTGTTTGTTTCCTTCTGCCTCTGATACTATCATTGTTTATCTCTTCTCATCAGTTCGTTATCTTTCTTATCTTGATTTAACCTTTTTTTTATTATTCGTAGTTTTTTTTAAGTTTAGTTGACAAAAATGTTAAAATTGGCTTCAGTAGCTTGTTGTTTGTTATGCCTTTAATGTTGTTTGTTGTTTGTTGTTATGCCTTTAATGTTGTTTGTTGTTATGCCTTTAATGTTGTTTGTTGTTATGCCTTTAATTTGTTTGTTGTTATGCCTTTAATGTTGTTTGTTGTTATGCCTTTAATGTTGTTTGTTGTTGGTTGTTATGCCTTTAATGTTGTTGGTTGTTATGCCTTTAATGTTGTTGGTTGTTATGCCTTTAATGTTGTTTGCTACTCTCTCTCTCCAGTAATACCTCCCAAAAGCCTATCTCACCACTACCAAAATATACCACCACCATCAACAACAACAACACCATCACCACCTCATCCCTAACCCCCACTCACCAAACCTCCTTATTACACTCTCTTCCTTCCAGGGATTTAACTGATACTCCCCTCTTAACCACTCCCTCCTCCCCCAATAACCACCTCACATCCCCTCCCACACACACACACCCCAGGCCTCACCTCCCTACACCTACATTCTCTCCCCCACCCAGTAATTGGAGTGGGGGAGTGTTTTGAAGGCAGTGTCCCTCTCCCCCTCCATTCACACCTCTGCAAGGAGGATATGAGCCAGCCTCCGACACCATTCTCCAAGAAAACAATGAAAATTTTAGTTGGTCGTGAAAAGCCTCACAATGGCTTTTGTATGTAAAGGCTGAGAGAAAAAAAAAATAACAGAGGCGTGGATTTTCCCGATAGCTTTTTGCTGTTTTCCTGCTTTTATTTTGCCCGAAGGAGCGAATTTTATTGCGTGTTTAATAGGGAAAAAACGGCAATTTTCCCCTCTATTTTATTACTGGTATACATTATTGACCAGTCGGTGAATAAGACACATGTGCAACACCTGGGTATCTTTATTAATGAATAAAATATATGTACAACACCTGGGTATCTTTATTGATGAATAAGACACATGTGCAATATCTGGGTATCTTTAGTGGTGAATAAAGATACCCAGGTATCTTTATTGATGAATAAAGATACCAAGGTATCTTTATTGATGCATAAGATACATATGCAACACCTAGGTATCTTTATTACGGAAACGTTTCGCCAGTCAGTGCTTTCAACAATACAGAAGAAAACAGTGGAAGAGGTGAAGAGAGAGTTAGAGGTAATCAGTCCCTCAGCTAAAGTATGAGGTGTTCAGTCCCCATCAGGCTACGTCCTACTTGTGACTTTTGATACTCTTTATTACACTGTTTCTTAACATATGTTTAATAACGATGTGTTATGGATGGAACAGGTGTAGTTGTACTCACCTAGTTGTGGTTGCAAGGGTCGAGTCACAGTTCCCGGTCTCGTGTGTGTGTAAAATATATAAAGGGGGGACTAGTGTGGTGGGGACGTTTAGGAGTGTACAATGACTGGAGGAGAACCAAAGGGCTGGGGAGATAATTTTGTTTTATTTCAGTCACTCATCTTATTAAGCTCTATATAGCGTATTTTTTCGTAAATACAACTGAAAAAATATATTAGAAATTAAATAACAATCGGAAAGGCCTTCATATTACGAACTAGACCATTTTTGATGCCATTTTTTCAAAGGAATTTGTGATATATTGTATTTATATGGATGAGCTTTGAGACCTGGCCATCTCATCTATGAAAATCCTCACACTGGGTTAAAATTTTGACAAATTGGGGGAAACTCTCCTAGTTGTTTTTACGGTGGTTGAGTCTCAGCTCCTGGCCTCGCTTCTTCGCTGGTGGCTAATGGGGTCCCTCTCTCCGGGCTTCGAGACCCTTATCGTACCTCCTTTTAAAGCTGTGCATGGTTCCTGCCCCTGTCACTCCACTGTCCAGGAGTCTCTTAAGAGTCATAGAAGAACCTGGGATCCTCGACCAGTGAATTTCCTCTTCACGTCAGCATGAAGAATCAAAACACGGTTTAGTCCCCTTGTAGGGTGCAAGAGTATATACAGCATTGTACATACTTTTAGAGGTGTGTATACCACGGTATATATATATATATATATATATATATATATATATATATATTTTTTTTTTTTTTAACACGTCGGCCGTTTCCCACCGAAGTGGGGTGGCCCAAAATGAAAAACGAAAGTTTCCCATTTTACATTTAGTAATATATACAGGAGAAGGGGTTACTAGCCCCTTGCTCCCAGCATTTTAGTCGCCTCTTACGACACGCAATATATATATATATATATATATATATATATATATATATATATATATATATATTATTGTATCCCCGAACGAGAGGTATTGATCAATAACAAGGAGTCGAACCCATGCTGCT
>WNWK01000098.1:185000-190000 GCA_009830355.1 Cherax destructor | reverse complement strand
TTTTTTACAGCCGGGCGGGATTGCCAGATTCGTTGATAAATTATGCTTTAGTTTTTTTTCCTTGCCACTCAGGATATAAGTATGATTTAAGCCTATTGGACGCATGCTTTATGATCACAGATTCCAAAGTCATTCAAGCATTTATTCGTCCATTTGCTCACTCATTCACTCGTTCTCTCTCTCTCTCTCTCTCTGACCTGCGTCAGATGCGAGACACAGCAAGTAGTATATTTTGACTACTCTGCCTGACTGGCCCTCCCCCCTCTGTTGGGGAGTGCCTTAATGCTGGTAATGGGCTCTTGACCCATGGAATTAAAGCTACCCTCCCTTACTGGGATTAAACCTGATTGTCGCACCACAGGGTAAGCATTTTCCACGTGATTGAAGTTGTAATTAAAACTATTTTTTTTTTCCACTGGATGTGTTCCTAATGTGTTTCAGATTCTTATGCCCAAGTGGAGTGTGTGATTCCTTGTTTCTGTGATACAGTACATTTCTAGATCACTCTGGTGTTCAGAGAGCACTCTGCTTTTCTATCTTTCCCTCACACACCTAGACACTGCACTATAGTTTTTAATTTAGGTACAAGTATATAGTACTCATCAGGCAGCCTTGGTGTGGACCTGCAAGTCCTGTGCTGTCTGTCTTCCCCTTGTAATATCACTGATTATCCCATCGTTCAAGGGACACATGATGAGTCCAACATTCTCATATCAACGTACAGGGCATGCCCTACCCTCTCCTATGCCCAGGTATTCCTATGCCAAGGTGACAGGACGGCAAACACTCGCATGAAATCCAGTCATTCCCTTGCCCGTTGAGGAACAGTTCTGACAGTTACGTCAACAACCTCTCCCCTTCCCTCACGAGTCTGTAACACCTTGTTCTTAACCTGACTTGTCTATTACTTAGCTTTGGCATCTGTGTTTGGCTTTCGTCGTTCAGTCTCGTTAGCAACACCTGTTGTGGAGTCGGCACACACTTTACACACCTGCGCTCATCATTCTAATCTCATTACAAACACTTGCATTATAGACTTTCTGACGAACACACACACACTAGTGTATACATGTGACGTCTTTTGATAAGACACAATATACGATATGTAGGAATTTTATGGATCAAATCCCTAATGAAGAAACTCCTTTTCAGTAAAATTCACATTTTGTGTGATTTACATAGTTGTCTGTATGTATTACCACTGATATACATGTAGTTGTCTGTATGTATTACCACTGATATACATGTAGTTGTCTGTATGTATTACCACTGATATACATGTAGTTGTCTGTATGTATTACCACTGATATACATGTAGTTGTCTGTATGTATTACCACTGATATACATGTAACATCTTGCTGGAGTGAGATTTCTGACCAGAGGAGAGAATTTGTTAGGCAGCTCCATTCATCGTGCACGTGACCATAACTCCATAACACCAACAATAACTCCGTCTATGCCTCTTGACAGTCACAGACATTGTTACCATTGCAGTTAACTTTATGCAAATGCAGCACATCCTAGATTTTTTCACTACAACGTGGTTATTAGTTGACTTAAATTGCATAGTCCTATTAGAAAGGTATAGGTCTACTGTGCCTGCACTAACACACGTGTTAAATTTGCTTTCGTTCAGTTTTTATTGACTCTCACATAGACGAAAGTAAAAACAAAAACATCAGCAGAACCACTTAACTGAAAAAGCAGACAAGTGAAGTCTGCTCCACTTTTGTTAACATATTGATGTGGGAAGACTGGGCAATATCTTAGGTGCTAGGTCCTTCAGGCGACTTCATCTGAAGTCACTTGTCACGTCTCCGCGCTGCACGTGTAATGTAAGAAACACTCTTCTGTCATCTCACTGGAGAACTTGCTCATCTCCCAGGTGATGCATCTCTGGCGCGGGACGTGCTCGTCGCATCACGGGACGTGTGCTCGTCGCATCACGGGACGTGTGCTCGTCGCATCACGGGACGTGTGCTCGTCGCATCACGTGACGTGTGCTCGTCGCATCACGGGACGTGTGCTCGTCGCATCACGGGACGTGTGCTCGTCGCATCACGGGACGTGTGCTCGTCGCATCACGGGACGTGTGCTCGTCGCATCACGGGACGTGTGCTCGTCGCATCACGGGACGTGTGCTCGTCGCATTACGGGACGTGTGCTCGTCGCATCACGGGACGTGTGGTCGTCGCATCACGGGACGTGTGGTCGTCGCATCACGGGACGTGTGGTCGTCGCATCACGGGACGTGTGGTCGTCGCATCACGTGTGGTCGTCGCATCACGTGTGCTCGTCGCATCACGTGTGGTCGTCGCATCACGGGACGTGTGCTCGTCGCATCACGGGACGTGTGCTCGTCGCATTACGGGACGTGTGCTCGTCGCATCACGGGACGTGTGGTCGTCGCATCACGGGACGTGTGGTCGTCGCATCACGGGACGTGTGGTCGTCGCATCACGTGTGTTCGTCGCATCACGTGTGCTCGTCGCATCACGTGTGTTCGTCGCATCACGGGACGTGTGTTCGTCGCATCACCGTACGTCATGTGCTCGTTAGCTTGATGAGGAAGCGAGAACACTCAGCAACACTGGGGACTTCAACACTCAGGTCTGGTATTGCCATTCACCAGCTGTAGCGCCAGACTCATTGTGACTCACCTCACCTCCAAGTGACCTCACTTGTTTACTCACATCTCCTTCATTCATCTCTCCACTTCGTGATGGTGTTGTTGTTGTTATTGCTGCTGCTGATGTTGTTATCTTTGCTGTTCTTGTTGTTATTGTTTTTTGGAAAGTTGTTGAAGATGTTGTTGGCGTTGTTGTTGTTATTGTTGCTGCTGCTGTTGTATTGAAGTATTCCTGACTGGTGGTGAACAGGTGAAATACAGCCTTTAATAATCCTCGTGTAGTCGATAAGCTTCAAACCCAGTTAATGAATAGTTGAACTTTCCTGCGCGATGATCCATGTTCTATGTGGTGATCCTTGTTCTATGTGGTGATCCTTGTTCTATGTGGTGATCCATGTTCTGTGTGGTGATCCATGTTCTGTGTGGTGATCCATATTCATGTGGTGATTCTTGTTCTATAATGGTGATGCTTTTTTTTCCTGACGAACAAAACCCCACCTTATATGCGTCGTAACTCTACTGTGTCACAGCTGCTGTGTTGCACGACACTGTTGTGTCACAGCTGCTGTGTTGCACGACACTGTTGTGTCACAGCTGCTGTGTTGCACGACACTGTTGTGTCACAGCTGCTGTGTTGCACGACACTGTTGTGTCACAGCTGCTGTGTTGCATGACACTGTTGTGTCACAGCTGCTGTGTTGCACGACACTGTTGTGTCACAGCTGCTGTGTTGCACGACACTGTTGTGTCACAGCTGCTGTGTTGCACGACTCCGATGTGTCATAGTTGCTATGTTGCTGAACTCTGCTGTGATGCACAGCTTCTGTGTTTCTGTATCTCGTCTCACTATGCTAAGGTAGGCGGCAGAGGTAGCAAATGTTCTCTATCTACACAGAGGTTTCTTTGTTTTATTAAACCCGCCCTCCCTTGGTTTAACTCCCTGTGTATCACTTAATCTCCCTTGGTTTAACTCCCTGTGTATCACTTAACCTCCATTGGTTTAACACCCTATGTATCACTTAACCTCCCTTGGTTTAACACCCTATGTATCACTTAACCTCCCTTTTTTTAACACCCTGTGTATCACTTACCCTCCCTCGGTTTAACACCCTGTGTATCACTTAACCTTCCCTGGTTTAACTCCCTGTGCATCGCTCAATCTCCCTTGGTTTAACTCCCTGTGTATTACTTAATCTCCCTTGGTTTAACTCCCTGTGTATCTGACGTATAAAGTTATAAATAATGTGTAATCCTAAATTGAGGGAAAATGTATACTATTAGATTCTATAAATTGTAGTGTACGAAATACTGTGGGTGCCTGTGCGTGTGCGCGTGGGCGTGCGCGTGGGTGTGTGCGTGGGCGTAAGGAGGGGGTAGATGTGGGCTGGAGGAGGCGTGGGAGGTGTGGGATGCCAGGGATGGGTGTGATGGGTGGGATGGGTGTGTGAGGCGGGCATAGCTATGGTCCGAGGTCCGGGTTGGACCCCGGTCACCGGAGTACGGGTCGGAGTAGGCCGGGTCGATGTACGACTCCGGGTAGGGGGACGGGTAGTGGTCGGCGTAGTGCCCGGCCGCCGCCGCCGCTGCCGTCTGCTGGATCATGCCCCCGCCGCCGCCGCTGCCACCGCCGCCGCCACCGCTGCTGCTACCGCCGCCTCCGCCACCGCCACGGAGGCTGCCTCCAGGGTAGCTGCCGCTCACCTCCTGTAGTGCCCACGGGAGAGACACGGGGGAAACAATGTTAGCGAGGAACAAGAGGGAAAAAAGAACTCTGAAAATAGAACAGCCAGAGTCAACAGTGATAATGAAGAACAGGGGATTTTTCTCTGCATGTTAAATTGGTTCCTGGGTTTATATGAGAGTACATGGGAGCACATGAGTACATGAAAGTACTTGGGAGTACATGTAAGGACACGTGAGTACATGGGAGTACACGTGAATACACGGGAGTACATGGAAGTACACGTGAGTACATGGAAGCACACAGGAGTACATGGGAGTACACGGGAGTACATGAAAGTACACGTAAGTAAACGGGAGTACATGAGAGTACACGGGAGTAAACTTGAGTACATGGAAGAACACGTGAGTACATGGGAGTATACGGGAGTAGACGGTACTTGCACGTCCACACTGAGGCTGTCTACTGGAAAGAAGCATCTATTCCAGCCCTGCTTAAGGACTATCGTGCACTATATAGGTGCGTGAATCAAGAATAGAAATACAGAAGGCTCTCTCCCTACTCTTCACTTCCTCTAGCCACTGTCGGCACGAAAGCACACTATCATATTTTGCGCACTTAATATATGATAGCGTAAGCATGTTATCAGGCTTTCATATGCACTTAAAAGTGGAGAGAGAAAAAAAAAT
>WNWK01000098.1:157500-177500 GCA_009830355.1 Cherax destructor | reverse complement strand
ATTAGTGTGGGTGGGACATTAGTGTGGGTGAAATATTAGTGTGGGTTGAACATTAGTGTGGGTGGGACATTAGTGTGGGCGAGATATTAGTGTGGGTGGAACATTAGTGTGGGTGGGACATTAGTGTGGGCGAAATATTAGTGTGGGTTGAACATTAGTGTGGGTGGGACATTAGTGTGGATAGGACATTAGTGTGGGCGAGATATTATTGTGGGCGGGACATTTGTGTGGGTAGGACATTAGTGTGGGTGGGACATTAGTGTGGGTGGGACATTAATTTGGGTGGAACATTAGTGTGGGTGGAACATTAGCGAGGGGGAACATTAGTGTGGGTGGAACATAATGAGGGGTGGGACATTAGTGTGGGTGGAACATTAGTGTGGGGGATACATTAGTGTAAGCGGGACATTAGTGTATGTGGGATATTAGTGTGGGTGGGACATTAGCGAGGGGGGACATTAGTGTGGGTGGGACATTAATGTGGGTGGGACATTAGTGTGGGCGGGACATTAGTGTGGGTGGAACATTAGTGTGGGTGGAACATTAGTGTGGGTGGAACATTAGCGAGGTGGGACATTAGTGTGGGTGAAACATTAGTGTGGGTGGAACATAATGAGGGGAGGGACATTAGTGTAGGTGGGACATTAGTGTGGGGGATACATTAGTGTAGGCGGGACATTAGTGTAGGTGGGACATTAGTGTGGATGGGACATTAGTGTAGGTGGAACATTAGTGTGGGGGATACATTAGTGTAGGCGGGACATTAGTGTAGGTGGGACATTAGTATGGGTGGGACATTAGTGTAGGCGGGACATTAGTGTGGGGGATACATTAGTGTAGGCGGGACATTAGTGTGGGTGGGACATTAGTGTGGGTGGAATATTAGTGTGGGGGCATTAGTGTGGGTGGAACATTAGCGAGGGGGACATTAGTGTGGGTGGAACATTAGTGTGGGTGGAACATAATGAGGGGTGGGATATTAGCGAGGGGGGACATTAGTGTAGGTGGAACATTAGCGAGGGGGGACATTAGTGTAGGTGGAACATTAGCGAGGGGGACATTAGTGTAGGTGGAACATTAGTGTGGGGGATACATTAGTGTAGGCGGGACATTAGTGTAGGTGGGACATTAGTGTGGGTGGGACATTAGTGTAGGTGGGACATTAGTGTAGGCGGGACATTAGTGTGGGGGATACATTAGTATAGGCGGGACATTAGTGTGGGGGATACATTAGTGTAGGCGGGGCATTAGTGTGGGTGGGACATTAGTGTGGGTAGATCACACAATAGGCCCACTAATGGATAACTCAGTAAGCATAAGGGGTTCAAGACTCTTCATCACCCTCCCTTCATGCATAAGGGAACTCACAGAAGACCTCTTCCTTTGTTCCTGCAGACTGTTCCCGATCAGACGGGCCGTGATGCTGACTGTGGACTGCTACAACCAACAGCCTGACTGATCATTCCATCAGCCAGGAAGCCTGGTCTGAGACCTGGAACCTATACCAGGTAAATACCAGGTAGGGATAAGTGAGTAAAGGATTAGTTTGAATAGTGGGGGTAGGGGAAGAATTAATGTGGGTAGGTCTGTTGTGAGTGTGGATAGAGAAAGGGGGTGTGGGTGGAAGGAGGAGGAGCAAAAGGAAGAGGAGAAGGAGAAAGGTGAAGGAGGAGGAGGAGAAGGACGAAGAAAGAAGAGGTCATCCAGGCTGTTGCAGTAAGCGGCCGGCATCCTGACGTAGGAGCCACAGCCCGGCTGATCAAAAACAATTTGGAGCAAATTGTACAGTTTCCTCTTGAAGGGAATTACGAGTCTGCTGGCAACTCCTCTTATATATGAAGGGAAGTGTGTAGAGAGCCTTGACCCCTGCCTCAACTCACTCTGCTTCTTGCACTCATGCTTCGAATTTGGCTCCTCTGCACAGTCATTCTAAATTCTTTTGCAACGTGTAATTACAGAGTGCACGTCTAATTCACGTCTTCCAGTATTTCCTAACTGTAAATTACACTATATCGTTCTGGCCTGAACTTAACAGTCTGCCGTAAATGGTCTGTTTGTGTACAGAAAAATTCCTGTCTTGAACGTAGAAATTTAAGAGGGAATCACGAGAGACTGAGTATATCTTGTGTTGGTGACTCTTATTCTCCTGCCTCTCAGTTTCCTTCCTATTGCGGTAGTAACACTGTTGTGTTTGTTCAGTGTAAGGTCATCTAACAGGGTTACTCCTATGTCCCTTACATTCCTCTTGCGCTTTATTGAGTCGTTTCATTGCGTTTTGTACTCTCTTGCAGGTTTTATTGTTGTCATTCCTCCGCAGTGGAGCGGCTGAAATTTGTTCTGAGTGACCATCATCTTGTTTTCTGGACTCAAGACTTAGTTAAAGGGCTGCTGTGTCCTCGAGGGCTGCTGTGTCCTCGAGGGCTGCTGTGTCCTCGAGGATTGCCGTGTTTTGATTTGTGTCTGAGTCTCGGTTAAACGCATAATAAGAAAGACAATAGTAAAGAGTAATGTTTTTTGAGAAGCAGATTTTGACCGTGTTGAGGCCACTGAATTATCTCTGGTTACTGCTGCTCTTGTGGATTCTGTTAGAAAGTTAAAGATTCATCTGAAAGCTGCTGAAGCTTTTTATTTTCCCACATTTTGCTTACTGTGACACTATATATTCATTCTGTTTACCTTTGAGTGGTGTCCAGACAACGGGGTGCTGCTCTAGCAGTTGTGAGAGACAAGTGCCAACTGTGCCATATACATGTCATTCTGTGATTTCACCTGTAATTTACCTGTGACCTTTTTTCAGGAGTTTCCCTACCCACTCGGTCTGTGGTCAGGCTTCCCTTGCTGAGTGCTTGGTCGACCGGGCTGTTGCTGTTGGCAGGCCCGCTGACCCACATATCTATCACAGTCTGGTTGATCTTCAAAACTTCTACAGCCCGTATCCTCAGTACTCGTTCAAGATTTTTATAATGTGGTTTACATATATTTGCAAATTGCTTCACTGCCACTTTTGTGAAGTAAAGTTACATCAGTGATTTTGTGACTTATGAACTAACGCCTATGTCTTAACGCTGTCTCCATTAGATATTCCAGGACCGTCATAATTAATTATGACTATGGAGTCACAGGAGTCTGGGCCTCCGACACAGGGTATGGATGTTGTTGTATATTATTGGGCTCTTCAAGTTCAGCTAGTGTCAGGTGTCAGATCTCAATTCTTCGCAGTTTGGTGTCATATCAGTGGCAGTCGTTCATTATTAGTTAATGATCCAAATTTGACCGAAACGTCGTCGTGAGTTTCAGTCTTCTCTGTGCAGGTTATCTGTGTATTGTTCCAGTCAGGGTGATGTGTCTTTTTCTTTTCTGTCTTCAGACTTTAACTCTGTTTACTATTCCTCTCTCCAGTGTTCTTGTCTTTATTGAGTGTCTGGGATTTATGGTGAGTGATGGAGGGAGAGTGACATGGATAACGGGGAGGAAGGGAGTAGGGAGAATGTTTGTGTAATAGGAGGGGTTAGGAAAGTTGGGAGGAGAGGAACTGAGAGGAAAAGAGGATGAGTGAAGAAGGATGGAAGGAGAGGAGTTGAGAAGGGGAAAGAGGACAAGAAGGGTGGAAGAAGAGGAGGATGGGAGGAAGGGTGGTAAGGAGAACTGGAAGAAAGATAGTTAGGCGAATCTGAGGATAAAATGGGAGTAGGAGGGAAGGTGGGAGGAACTGAGGGAGGGATGGTGGGTGGTAAGAAATGAGGGAGGGATGGAGAAACAACGTTTATGTAATAGATGGAGGGGGTGAGGGGAAGGAAAATGTGTTGGTATGGGGAGAGGGATGGAGAGATGCATGGGAAGATGGATGGGGAGAGAGATTTATATATGGGTGAAATTGGTGCCTATATAGGGGTACGTGTGTGAATGTGTAGATGCATGTGTGTTAGATGTGTATGTGTGTGTAGTATGTAGTATGTATGTTATGTATGTGTATGTTGTAGTGTGTGTGCACTTAATGTGATAGGGGGAGTAACGTGTGTGTGTGTGTGTTGTGTGTGTGTGTGTGTGTGTGTTGTGTTCTGTGTGTTTAAAAGACTGTAGAATTTGTGTGTGTGTGTGTGTGTGTGTGAGTCTGTGTGTGTGTGTGCATGCACTCGTTTATATTTTCGTGTGTACACACACACATGCTCCAAGAATTTTCATTTTCCTTCTGTTCATACATTTCCTTCCGGTGCCGAGTCCAAGCAGAGAGCGCCTGCAATTCTCCAGTTTTAGCATAACACAGGTGGGCAGTAGTCTGCCAGCAGGACCCAGCAGCAGGAGCAACAGCAGGAGAAGTAGCAGCAACAGGAGCAGGAACAGACCCAGGCAGGAGCAGGAGCAACAGCAGGAGCAGTCTTCCTCTGCCCTGAAAGTCCGTGCTTCGTCTGCGTCGCCTGTGGGCGCTGAAGACCGCCGCTAGATCGCTTCGACACGCCACCAAAGAACTTGATAAATGATGGAGAGAGAGAGAGAGGGAAGCCATGGAGTGAGGTAGGCTGGTGAGGATAACGGTGAGGATAACGGGAGATTGAGAAGAAATGGGAGGCGAGGGGATTGAGGAGGGTGGTGGTGGAGGAGGGGAGAAGAGAAATGAAGTGGATGCCTTGACATGGTCTTATGTCCTCTTCAGTAATGACAGATAGTAGACTGAACCTGTTTACAGGCTGGGCAGGGGCTGTTTCGTCGGCCTTAGGGGCTGAACAGAACCTAACTGGGAGGAGCCTGCTTAGGGGCTAGGTAGGGTCTCTTTTACGAGGTTATGGGGAGGTCTGTCTACGAAGTGGTTATGATTCTCAAGCAACACAGAGAGTAAGACTCCTCAGGTGAGCATGTAAGGTTAACCTTAACACACACCACCTTGTGTTAGTCCCAGACACGACACAGATGGATCTCTGGATACGACTGTGTACTGCGCACCCTGGTGAAGGGAAGACACAGATACAAAAAATCTCTGTTTCTGAGGTTAGGCTCTGCATAGAGCTGTAATCAAGTCAATAACACTGACTTAGGATACCTCTATGTAGAGCTGTAATCAAAATCAGTAACACAAAGTATAGCTCAGTGCAGAGCGAGACGTTTTGTTCTGCGTCCATGACCTTTATTGCTAAAATCCCTCGTGAGTCCTGAGTTCGATGTGACATCGATGTCCCACTGACTTCGATCTCAAGACACTGAATTACACTGGGGTATTCGTATTTATGGTTTCTGTCATGAAACGACAGCAGTAGCAGCAGCAGCAGGTGTTCCTGCAAATGGATTCTACTGGGAACGTTACTGTGCAGGTTCCTGCCGGGGGCAGCAGCAACAGCAGTAGCAGCAGCAACAGCAGTAGCAGCAGCAACAGCAGTAGCAACAGCAGCAGCAACAGCAGATACAGCAGCCTTCTCTCGGCTGTCTTCCTTGCCTCGCCAGTTATCTGAATTCCAATTCCCATATTTTGAGAAGCAACAATACCAAGAAATCCTACATGATAAAACTATTTATCTTGGTCGTATTTAGAGTATTTAAAAAAAGATAATTTCTAAGTTATCTCTGGTGTGTACATCACTGTTCTGTTGCCTCTGGTGTGTACAAAGGTGTGCTCTTACCTCTGGTGTACACAGGCACTTGGGCTTCCAAATTTACCAGCGTGCGATGAAGGCTTCTCGTTTCAATGAAAAAAAATGTCTCCACGCACTGATAAGGCACATAAAAATTCCCTTCTTTTCGTTCCCTCCGTGAGTTAGTGAGCGAGTGAGTTAGTGAGCGAGTGAGCGAGTGAGTTAGTGAGCGAGTGAGTTAGTGAGCGAGTGAGTTAGTGAGCGAGTGAGCGAGTGAGTTAGTGAGCGAGTGGTTAGTGCGCGAGTGAGCGAGTGAGTTGTGAGCGAGGAGTATGGCAGAGTTGTGGCAGTGAGTTAGTGGCGAGTAGTAGGAGCAGTGAGTAGTGCGAGTTCGACTGACCAAGTGTGGAAAAGAGCTTCTTCCTGTTGGTTCGTAGTTCCTCCTTCAGCGACTCTCACAGGAGGTGCGGGAGGAGCAGAGGTAGCACTTGCAAGACACGAAAAACATGAATCTTCAATTCCGTCGATGAATGTCTTTAATGCGGGGAGAACCTAGGTAGCTTTAAAAAATGGGTTGGTATACGAGTGTGAGCTGGACCTTCCTAGCATGGACCAGTAGACCTGCTTCAGTGCCTCCCTCTCTCTCTCTCTCTCTCTCTCTCTCTCTCTCTCTCACACGTTCTTATGTTTTCACGAGAGGCGCCAGAGTCCCTCTTGTGGATCGTGTTTCTTCGCTGAAGATGGTACTTGTATCTCAAAGAAAATGTATCGTATATACGGAGTCATCATGCCTTGATCTATCGGCATTAAACCCCAAACATCCTGACTTGGGCTATCTCACCTGTGGGCTGGCTTTCTCTCCTCTCTTTTCTCTCTTTCTCGGACTGATGATAGACCAGGAGGAACGAGAAATCGTCTACAGCTTCCTCTCTGAACTGTGTTAGTTGTGAAGGAGTCTGTGATGACCATTGTGACCACATTACTCTGTGATGACCATTGTGACCACATTACTCTGTGGTGACCATTGTGACCACATTACTCTGTGATGACCATTGTGACCACATTACTCTGTGATGACCATTGTGACCACATTACTCTGTGGTGACCATTGTGACCACATTACTCTGTGATGACCATTGTGACCACATTACTCTGTGGTGACCATTGTGACCACATTACTCTGTGGTGACCATTGTGACCACATTACTCTGTGGTGACCATTGTGACCACATTACTCTGTGGTGACCATTGTGACCACCATTACTCTGTGGTGACCATTGTGACCACATTACTCTGTGGTGACCATTGTGACCACATTACTCTGTGGTGACCATTGTGACCACATTACTCTGTGGTGACCATTGTGACCACATTACTCTGTGGTGACCATTGTGACCACATTACTCTGTGGTGACCATTGTGACCACATTACTCTGTGGTGACCATTGTCCATTCCGGGGACCATTGTCACATTACTCTGTGGTGACCATTGTGACCACATTACTCTGTGGTGACCATTGTGACCACATTACTCTGTGGTGACCATTGTGACCACATTACTCTGTGGTGACCATTGTGACCACATTACTTGTGACCATTGTGACCACATTACCTGTGGTGACCATTGTGACCACATTACCTGTGTGACCATTGTACCACATTACCTGTGGTGACCATTGTGACCACATTACCTGTGGTGACCATTGTACCACATTACTCTGTGGTGACCATTGAACCACATTACTCTGTGGTGACCATGTGACCACATTACTCTGTGGTGACCACTGTGACCACATTACTGTGGTGACCATTGTGACCACATTACTGTGATGACCATTGTGACCACATTACTCTGTGGTGACCATTGTGACCACATTACTCTGTGGTGACCATTGTGACCACATTACTCTGTGATGACCACTGTGACCACATTACTGTGGTGACCATTGTGACCACATTACTCTGTGGTGACCATTGTGACCACATTACTCTGTGATGACCATTGTGACCACATTACTCTGTGGTGACCATTGTGACCACATTACTCTGTGGTGACCATTGTGACCACATTACTCTGTGATGACCATTGTGACCACATTACTCTGTGGTGACCATTGTGACCACATTACTCTGTGATGACCATTGTGACCACATTACTCTGTGGTGACCATTGTGACCACATTACTCTGTGGTGACCATTGTGACCACATTACTCTGTGGTGACCATTGTGACCACATTACTCTGATATTTACTAGTTTAGTTTTTGAAGTCAGAGACAGAGCGATTATTAAATTGGATTTGTTCCCCAAAAACTATACCAAATGTAATATACTCTCTCTGAATGTAATTGTTTGATGTTGTTGTTATTATTATTATTATTATTATTATTATTATTATTATTATTATTATTATTATTATTATTATTATTATTATTAGTATTAGTATTAATGGGCGAAAGAGAAGTGGAGTAACGGATGATGAGTGAGGAAGAGGTGATGGGTGAGGAAGGGGTGATGGAGGAAGGGGTGATAGTGATGGGGAGGAAGGGATAATGGGTGATGGGTGAGGGAGGAGGGTAAGAGAGGGGATCGTGATGTGTGTGGTGATAAGATGTGAGTGAAGGAATGAAGAGGAAGAAGAAAAGGAGGAGGAAGAGGAGGAGGGGAAGAAATTAAGATCGGGACATGAAGGACGAGACATGACGGGAGAAGGAGGGAGTAGTGATTGGGAGGGGGAGAGCTGGGAGGGAAGAAGGGAGGGTCGGGGAGTAGGAGGGAAGGAAGATGAGAGCTATGTGCATATCAGGGAGGGAGGGAGGGAGGGAGGGTAACGAGATGGCTCAGATAGATGGCCCAAGTGACAACAGGTTGGTGTCGTGTAGAGAGATGGATGGCACTGTTACAGAGGAGGGAGAGGAGAGGAGAAGTTGAGGAGAATTGAGGAGGAGAGGAAAGAGAAGAATTTGGAGGAGGAGCAGCATAGTTTCTTACAAAGCTCTTCTATATAGAGCAATTTTTTTACGATTGCGAAAGTGCATAGAAAATTGAATAGCAAATGCTATGAAGGTCTTTTTCCAGGTGTTAGTCAATTTTAAGTTACTCTTTCAATCACATTTAAGATCAATTACTTTATATTAAGAGCGTTATTAGACCTGAAGAATACTGGAAAGATGTTTTCGAGGGGGCAACGCCCCCGCGGCCCGGCCCCAGACCAGACCTCCTGGTGGATTAAGGCCTGATCATCCAGACTGTTATTATTGGCCTCAGGCATTCCTACGTACAAACCACAGCCCAGCTGGTCAGAAAGTGACTTGAATTTATCGAATTCCCTCTTGAAGACAGCCAGGGGTCTCTTCGTGGGAGACTGTTGAAAAGTCTCGGGCTCCTTACATTTATTGTGTTGTCTTTCAGTGAAATCATAGTCAAGTCTGTTGTTTACTAAGCAAAATAAAGGTACTAAACAAAATTAGGTACTAAATTTTGCTAAACAAAATTAGGTACTAAATTAGGTACTAAATTTAGCTAAACAAAATTAGGTACTAAAAAAATTACTGAACAAAAATTAGTGTGCTGCTATTCCATCGTATCGTACTAGAGCTATAGCAAGGAAAATGACAGGCTGGATAACTAGAACATTCAAAACAAGAAATGGCAGGCTTATAATGGTACTCTTCAAATGACTTGTACTTTCGTGGCTGGAGTACTGCTGTATACTCACTGCCTCCTTCAAGGCAGGAAAAACTGCAGAACTTGAGAACGTAGAGAGAACCTTCTCTGCCCATATAAATTCAGTCAAGTATCTGAACCACTGGCAATACTTCAAGTCCCTTCAACTGTATTCCTTGGAAACAAGCGAGAAAGATACATCATAATTTACACCTGGAAGATTCTGGAGGGATTGGTACCAAATCTGCACACTATAACCACTCCATATTAAATTAATACTTATGAAGACAAGAAGCTTGCCAGACGGTGCAAAATGCCTCCAATGAAAATCAAGGGATCGATAAGTACACTAAGAGAGAACTCAATAAGTGTAAAGGGACCAAGACTCTTCAACAAGCTTCTTTCGTGAGTAAAGGGAATTACCATCAAACCCCTGGTGCTCTTCTAGAGGGATTTTGGTGAGTTCCTTAAGTTTCTGATCAACCAGGCTGCGGTGCATACGTTGGATTACGTGAGGTTGGCACCAACAACCTGGTTAGTCAGGCCAGCAATCCGGAGGTCTATTTTGAAACCGGGTGCAGGAGTGATAATCTCTGAACTCTCCTCCAGGTATAAGATAGTTACACAGTGGGAACACCCAGAGTGTACTGCTATCATTCTATATATGATAGTTAGTGGAAACATCCACAGTGTACTGCTATCATTCTATATATGATAGTTAGTGGAAACATCCACAGTGTACTGCTATCATCCTATATATGATAGTTACACAGTGGGAACACCCACAGTGTACTGCTATCATCCTATATATGATAGTTAGTGGGAACATCCACAGTGTACTGCTATCATCCTATATATGATAGCTACACAGTGGGAATACCCACAGTGTACTGCTATCATCCTATATATGATAGTTACACAGTGGGAACACCCACAGTGTACTGCTATCATTCTATATATGATAGTTACACAGTGAGAACACCCACAGTGTACTGTTATCATCATATATATGATAGTTACACAGTGAGAACACCCACAGTGTACTGCTATCATCCTATATATGATAGCTACACACCTATATATGAGAACACCCACAGTGTACTGCTATCATCCTATATATGATAGTTACACAGTGAGAACACCCACAGTGTACTGCTATCATTCTATATATGATAGTTACACAGTGAGAACACCCACAGTGTACTGCTATCATCCTATATATGATAGTTACACAGTGAGAACACCCACAGTGTACTGCTATCATTCTATATATGATAGTTACACAGTGAGAACACCCACAGTGTACTGCTATCATCCTATATATGATAGTTACACAGTGGGAACACCCACAGTGTACTGCTATCATCCTATATATGATAGTTACACAGTGAGAACACCCACAGTGTACTGCTATCATCCTATATATGATAGTTACACAGTGGAAACACCCACAGTGTACTGCTATAATTCTATATATGATAGTTACACAGTGAGAACACCCACAGTGTACTGCTATCATCCTATATATGATAGTTACACAGTGGGAACATCCACAGTGTACTGCTATCATTCTATATATGATAGTTACACAGTGAGAACACCCACAGTGTACTGTTATCATCATATATATGATAGTTACACAGTGAGAACACCCACAGTGTACTGCTATCATCCTATATATGATAGCTACACAGCTATATGAGAACACCCACAGTGTACTGCTATCATCCTATATTGATAGTTACACAGTGAGAACACCCACATGTACTGTATCATCATATATTGATAGTTACACAGTGAAAACACCCACAGTGTACTGCTATCATCCTATATATGATAGTACACACCTAAATGGAACACCACAGTGTACTGCTATCATCCTATATATGATAGTTACACAGTGAGAAACCCACAGTGTACTGCTATCATTCTATATGATAGTTACACAGTGAGAACACCACAGTGTACTGCTATCATCCTATATATGATAGTTACACAGTGAGAACACCCACAGTGACTGCTATCATTCTATATATGATAGTTACACAGTGAAAACCCAAGTGTACTGCTATCATCCTATATATGATAGTTACACAGTGGAACACCCACAGTGTACTGCTATCATCCTATATATGATAGTTACACAGTGAGAACACCCACAGTGTACTGCTATCATCCTATATATGATAGTTACACAGTGGAACACCCACAGTGTACTGCTATCATCCTATATATGATAGTTACACAGTGGGAACACCCACAGTGTACTGCTATCATCCTATATATGATAGTTACACAGTGGGAACATCCACAGTGTACTGCTATCACATTATATATAATAGTTACACAGTGGGAACACCCACAGTGTACTGCTATCATTCTATATATGATAGTTACACAGTGGGAACACTCACAGTGTACTGCTATCATACTATATATGATAGTTACACAGTGGGAACACCCAAGTGTACTGCTATCATTCTATATATGATAGTTACACAGTGGGAACACTCACAGTGTACTGCTATCATACTATATGATAGTTACACATGGGAACACCACAGTGTACTGCTATCATCCTATATATGATAGTTACACAGTGGGAACGCCCACAATGTACTGCTATCATCATATATATGATAGTTACACAGTGGGAACACCCACAGTGTACTGTTATCATTCTATATATGATAGTTACACAGTGGGAACACCCACAGTGTACTGCTATCACACTATATCTGATAGTTACACAGTGGGAACACCCACAGTGTACTGCTATCACACTATATATGATAGTTACACAGTGGGAACACCCACAGTGTACTGCTATCATACTATATAAAGTTTGCTGTTTCCTTGTTATATTCCATCACACAGGATGAGTTTCTTATCTGCATTGATGAGGTGGAAGAGAGAGGAAGGGAGGAGAAGAGAGAGCGAGGGAGGGAGGAAGGGATGGAAGGAGGGAGCGAAGAAGGTAGCGAGGGAAGAATGGAGGGGAGGGAGGGAGTCTCGTCTCATTCACCATCACCAACTTACCATCACCACTACCATTACCCCACTACTTACCTGACACATCACTACCGCCGCCACCACAATCACCACCACTACCGCGGGGA
Organism: Cherax destructor; assembly: GCA_009830355.1. Taxonomy (NCBI): domain Eukaryota; kingdom Metazoa; phylum Arthropoda; class Malacostraca; order Decapoda; family Parastacidae; genus Cherax; species Cherax destructor. The sequence continues at coordinate 165,154 of WNWK01000098.1, read as the reverse complement.
TGATGAGGAACAGCCAGTTGACGCTCCGTGCCTTCTGTCCCACAGGAGGATGCTGCTTACCTGGCAAACGTAACAAAGTAGACTCAATGTATATTTTAACCACAAACCATACCACGGGAGGGGATAGAACCCGCGATCAGAGAGTCATAAAACTCCAGACCGACGCGGGTTCTATCCCCGCCCGTGTTATGGTTTGTTTGCAATCGTGTCATTACGATTTCGTGAGTCATTTTAACCACATCTGAACAACACTGAATTAGTGTTGGAAATATTTTGTTATTACAATCACTGTTAATAATTATGGGAATAGTTGTATATATTTATATGTTATGGTGAATGGAAAATAAATTCTATTCAGTAATATTTTGTATTACTAAGTAGTGTAGTGTTAGTGCTAGTTAATGAAGAGTAACGAGAAGCAAGACTTGAGTCAACTTGCGACATACACTTCTAAGTTATGAGGTCTCTGGCCACTTGAACTTCAAGTTGGCCACATTATTACTCGTGGGAGTTAGAGATCTCTGGCCTCTTACACTAACACCGGCCAACTCACACACTTGTTCTGCTTCACTTCATGCGGAGGTGAGTGCGAGTGCGCTAGTCATTCACCTGTCCCTGACATACTAGCCTCTGTTCTCAGCGTCCTGAGCAGTGCTAGTGCATCTGACATCTAGCCATGTCCCACAGCAAGCCATCAGATACTCTCTGTCTCCTCCACAACCATGTTTCTCATGCTCTCCCACACATGTTTTTCACATCCACCTCTCTACACCATGCTTCTCCTCACACCATGTTTCTCCACACCATGTTTCTCCCACACCATGTTTCTCCTGCTCGCACCATGTTCTCCTCCACACCATGTTTCTCTCCCACATGCTCCTCACACCATGTCTCCTCCACATTCCCATGTTTCTCCTCCACATCCCACCATGTTCTCCTCCACACCATGTTTCTCCTCCACACCATGTTTCTCCTCCGCACCATGTTTCTCCTCCACACCATGTTTCTCCTCCACACCATGTTTCTCCTCCACACCATGTTTCTCCTCCACACCATGTTTCTCCTCCACACCATGTTTCTCCTCCACACCATGTTCTCCACACCATGTTTCTCCTCCACACCATGTTTCTCCCCCACTGTTTCCCTCACCACCATGTTTCTCCTCCACACCATGTTTCTCCTCCACACCATGTTCTCTCCACACATGTTTCTCCCACCATGTTTCTCCTCCCGCCCACCATGTTTCTCTCCACACCATGTTTCTCCTCACCATGTTTCTCCCCCTCCCACCATGTTTCTCCTCCACACCATGTTTCTCCTCCCACCATGTTTCTCCTCCGCACCATGTTTCTCCTCCCACCATGTCTTCTCCCCCCACACCATGTTTCTCCTCCCCCATGTTTCTCCTCCACCATGTTTCTCCTCCCACACCCCTCACATGTTTCTCCTCCGCACCATGTTTCTCCTCCACACCATGTTTCTCCTCCCACCATGTTTCTCCCCCACCCATTTTCTCCTCACACCATGTTTCTCCTCCACACCATGTTTCTCCTCCACACCATGTTTCTCCTCCACACCATGTTTCTCCTCCACACCATGTTTCTCCTCCACACCATGTTTCTCCTCCACACCATGTTTCTCCTCCACACCATGTTTCTCCTCCACACCATGAATTTTATGGTGTATATTATTACACTTTTTATTAAAGTTTTATATTACTCTTTATTTTCTCTTATGGACTCTTAGAAATTGTTATGAATAGTTGAATTGTGTGTGTGTGTGTGTGTGTGTGTTGTTTTTGATGTGTGTGTGTGTTGTGTGTGATGTGTGTTCTGTGTGTGTTCTGTGTGTGTGTGTGTGTGTGTGTACTCACCTATCTGTGGTTGCAAGGGGTTCGAGTTATGGCTCCCGCGGCTGCCACTTACCAGCTCCTCGATGCAGTACTGTGAGGTGCGCTTCCTTGAAGGAGAAGCCCAGAGTGTTGACTGCCAGACACACATACACGCCAGCGTCGCTGGGGAAGGCGTGACTGATGGTCAACTTGGACAGGTAGTGCCCCTCGCCGCGGGCAACCACGCCCCCCGCGCCCTTCACGCGCCGGAACCACCTGCCTCCCAGCTGTCTGGTAGAGTTGGGGGCCTGCGCCCCCACTCCTTCCTTCCCCGCCTCTTCAGCTCCTATCTCCTTCAGCCACTGCAGGAGAGCACACCTCTTACACAAGGACACTGTTGTATTAATAATAATACTAATGAAAATAATAATAATAATAATAATAATAATAATAATAATAATAATAATAATAAATTTTATTTCATTAATGTGTCGAATATAATTCATATTTTTCGTAATATTACCAGAAAACATTTGAACACATTGGGCTATAAACTTCAAAAACAAAACAATAATAACAATTTCTTTCAACCTAAGATATGAAAACTCTCGATACGTTTTGACAAAGATTTTTTTTTTTCATTTTTTTTTGTGTGTGAAAAATTTTATACCTTTTTTTCCAGTCAATTAAAATTTGTTTTGAAATGTGCTTAAGTACAATGGCAAGACAGTGATTGAATGAGTGACGGTGAAAGTGTTTTCTTCTTCTATGGCGAGTCACCCTACCTCGGTGGGAGACGGCCGGAGATTTGAGAAAGAAATGACTGATTTACAATTATAAATGCCGACACTAACGTATAAATCATGTATCCCTGTATCGTCTAGAAAAGACACGATTACATAAAGATACTCGGGTACAAGCGGGAGAGCACAAGAGTACAAAAAAGATACCCGAGAAAGACTGTCAATATTGTCCCTTGCGGGAGGCCATGTTTGTATTGTAAATATGAGAGGCGGCTCTGGCTCTAGGCCTACTTATCCCTCGTACAGAGGTTTCGGGAGAAATTCGAGCCTATTCCTCTTTTCTACAGGGGTTCAGGGAAGAAACCAAGCCTACGTTCTCTGCAAGAGTTACAGAAAAGAACTAAGCCTACTCTCTAATACAAAGATTACATGTAAGAGCTAGACCTATTCTTTAAGGGTTAGAAAAAAGAGCCAAGTCTATTCCTTCCTACAGTGTTACAGAGAGGATTATGTGTACTGCCCCTTTCTAAAACTTTACCCATCAAGGAGAAGGTACCTTGATACTGGTGAAGGACTCTGGTCTCAAGGAAATGAATCCGCAGCCTTTTTCCCTTGAGTCAAGATTCATTATCTTTTATATCTCAGAGACTGTTAGATAGATTTAGATTTTTCCACCGAAGTGGCTAATTTATTGTGCACCCCCTTGTTTATCCTGTGACGGTAGTGGCTAGTTCATGGTGCTCCCCATATCCATCCTGTGGACGATAATGCTAGAACATATGGATACACAAAAGGCCTAGGAACTAGGCCCCAAAAGAGTTAACAGAGTACATCTGGACTTATATCTACCATTGTCTTATCTATTGCAAGCAAGTATAGGAAATTTGCCTAATATGTCTGGTATCTTATTTTCATTAATAAGATACCTTAACATATCACACAGGTTATGATACTGCCAGAGGCTGCATCATCCTTAAGAAGAGACTCCTGTCTCAGTATCATGTGATCATACTGAATGACAGTGTCAGTGTATAACTCTCACCAGGAGTGACAGAGTTTACCTGGAGTCAACCTGGAGGTCGTTCCGGGGGTCTACCTGGAGTCTACCTGGGGTCAACGCCCCCGCTGCCTAGTCCTTGACTAGGCCTCTGTATACTCACAGAAATAAAGCATTATCATTATCAAGGTCCAGTGAGCTCTCTTATTAGTCTATTGTTCATAGGATGAATTTTTTGTGCGTGTGTGCATAAGCGATTAAAAAAAATGCCTTCATAATTGAATATCAAGCATTGAGTAGGTCTTTTCGTGTGATATTCAATTCTGGATATACTTTGTCAATCACATTTTACAAAAATGTAGAATATAGAGGAGCCTTATACTCTCACATCCCGGATACCAGGAGTGATGAAGAGAGAGAGAGAGAGAGAGAGAGAGAGAGAGAGAGAGAGAGAGAGAAGCTGGTAGAGGCAGGTTAAATGTTATGGATGAGATGTGAAGTCAGAGGCACTGATCAGACGAGAGTCTGGCCACTGAATCACAACATTATATCCAGCAGGTTGAGTTACCCTCCTCGGATGTGGGGGAGGGATGGCTAGTAAGACGAGATCCCCCATGGTAATGGGGGAGATACTAACAACGTTTCGCCCATTTATTGTGCGTTATCAACTGCTTGTGAATTAACACAGCATACGGTGAGGGCAAACGTTGCCAATGAAGGATCTTTGTGAATATTTGTGACTATTATCAGATGTTAGAACTGTACTCAAGAAGACGGAGATGGAGCGCTTCCCTAGTTGTTAGAATTGTACTTACCTAGACGTTAGAAGAGTACTCTAGACGAGGGTAGATGGGGAGCACTACATGTACTCAAGACTCACCTATACTTCACTACAGAGAGACAAGACTCACCTGTACCTCACTATAGGTACTCGAGACTCACCTGTACGCTGGGAAGGTGCGAGGTACGGACGGTACACTGTAAGGAGGTGGTACCACCCTCTACCACGGTGGTGTTGACAGCCTCACTAATCTCTAACTCGTGATCCTCGTTAGGCTCTGAGAATTACATAGAAATCCAGCTGTTAGTAGTGTCAGTGTCTGAGTGATATATATATATATATATATATATATATATATATATATATATATATATATATATATATATACTATATATATATATATATATATATATATAACAAATGAATCTGAGTTGACCTGTTGACCTGGATTACCAGGGAACTTCATGCACCGACATACGAACGAAGGCTCCTAAAGTCAAATCTTGCAGTAATATATTATGCTAATTACGACGCATCCCTGACTAATTTCTGCAAGAGGTCATTAACAAGACTAATTGCCCAATTTAGAGCATTTTAATCCTGTATTCATTACCAGCATGATAAGGATGTCCTCTGGCCTAAAATAATTTTTGTCCTTAATTTCGTAAAAAAGAAGAGACATTATCAGGACGTAAAAGATTATCTGCAATACCAGAATTTTGGAAAAAAATCTAATGGTTTCAGTATATGTAATTTCCTGATGAAATAATTTAGTTAGAAGGCCAATATATAACTCGTAGAAAAACATATTACTAATAATTCTGAAACAATTTCGTAATAATATTTGAGTGAGAAACTCAAAAATAAGTTTCTTATATACAAATGTATATATATATATATATATATATATATATATATATATATATATATATATATATGTCGTGCCGATTAGGTAAAATTGGTCAATTAGCAAGAACTCATCTAAAATTAAGTCCTTTCTAAAAAAAATTCTTATAAGTTTAAAGATATATTTTTTTCATTTATGTTAATGTAAGATTTTATAATTTTGTACCAAGAGAAACTTTGAAAACCTACCTAACCTTATTACAACAAGCGCAATTTAATTTAGCCTAACCCAACTAAATATATTTTAGATACGTTAACATTAATTTAATAATAAACAAACACAATGAAATATATTTTTTTCGTTAGGTTCAAAATGATTTTTGCGAAATTATTGCATACACAAATTTCGCTTGTTTTATATGGCAAGGTGAGCGTTGCTATTTAAGCCAAAATCGCAAGTTTTACCTAATCGGCACGACATATGTCACACACACACACACACACATATATATATATATATATATATATATATATATATATATATATATATATATATATATATATATATATATATATATTATTGTGTGTGTGTGTTAGTTACCATTTTGTCCTAGGCACATGTCGATTAGATACTAGGCCTGTTGTATGTATGTGTGTGTGTGTGTGTGTGTGTGTGTGTGTGTGTGTGTAACGAAACACTTCGAAATGTTTCGGCCCCGCCGGGAATTGAACCCGGGCCCTCTGTGCGTTGTGTGTGTGTGTGTGTAATGTTGAGGTGTAAAACTGGTTTTAGAGAGAGAGAGAGAGAGAGAGAGAGAAGAGAACTGTTTACCACGTGAACGTTCAGAGTTGAACGTTGCCATATTTTTTTTTGTCTGTGAATGACGAGAGAGGAAAGACAGCATAAGAGGGGAGATAGTGTGAAAGGGGGAAACAGCAAGGGAGAGGAGATGGCTGAAGAAAGAAGAGGGGGAAACGGGGAGATAGTGAAATGAGAGAGAAAGTAGACGGTTGGAAAGAGGGAGAGTGTGGAAGAGGGAAGAGTGTTGGAGAATGGAAAGAAGGAAGGAAGGAATGAAGGAAGGGAAGAGGGCACAGCAAAACCTGCTTCTCATTACTCGCTAAATCCAGACACAGAGATCTGCATATTCATAATGGTCAGAAACTCCTGACTTCCTGCCTCTCCCTCCATCACTGCCCTCCATCACTACCCTCCACCACTGCCCCATCACTGCCCACCATCACTACCCTCCACTACTGCCCTCCATCACTGCCCTCCATAACTACCTTCCATCACTACCCTCCATCACTGCCCTCCATCACTGCCCTCCATCACTGCCCTCCATCACTACCCACCATCACTGCCATCCATCACCCCCAACATCACTCCCTCCATCACTGCCCTCCATCACTGCCCTCTATCACTGTCCTCCTTCACTGCCCCCCATCACCCCTCTATCACTGCCCTCCTTCCAAGGGCACGTGCTCCCACAACATAACTCCCACATAACTTACCCTAACTTCACTAAGATAATCTTCATCCAAGATACCCAACATCTTTTTCTCAACGTTCTCAGTAAACAGACACTGTTTACTATATTTCAGGCCACATTAGGTTAGGTTAGGTAAGGTTAGGTCAGGTTAGGTCAGGTGAGGTTAGGTTAGGTCAGGTGAGGTTAGGTTAGGTTAGGTTAGGTTAGGTTAGGTTAGGTCAGGTTAGGTCAGGTTAGGTTAGGTGAGGTCAGGTTAGGTCAGGTCAGGTTAGGTCAGGTCAGGTCAGGTTAGTTTAGGTCTAATTAAGCAAGGTAAATTTGTTACATTAAACCTTTAATATATATATATATATATATATATATATATATATATATCGTGCCGATTAGGTAAAACTGGTCAATTAGCAAGATCTCATCTAAAATTAAGTCCTTTCTAAAATTTTCTCTTATACGGTTAAAGATATAGTTTTTTCATTTATGTTAATGTAAGAATTTATAATTTTGTACCAAGAGAAACTTTGAAAACCTACCTAACCTTATTACAACAAGCGCAATTTAATTTAGCCTAACCCAACTAAATATATTTTAGATACGTTAACATTAATTTAATAATAAACAAACACAATGAAATATATTTTTTTCGTTATGTTCAGAATGATTTTGGCGAAATTATTGCATACACAAATTTTCACTTGTCTTATATGGCAAGGTGAACGTTGCTATTTAAGCCAAAATCGCAAGTTTTACCTAATCGGCAACTATATATATATATATATATATATATATATATATATATATATATATATATATATATATCTGGATACAGTGAGTGTTACCCACACTGTAACAATCATAAAACGAGTCAATAACCTATTGACAAAATCCTTTGTCAGACAGAAAGTTGTCTAACTAAATACTTTACATAGGAGAGAGTATCCATACACACACACACACACACACACA